>JAEUCK010003669.1:0-65275 GCA_017311455.1 Otocyon megalotis megalotis
TCTGAAGACCAGAATTTTTAATTTTTAAATTTTGATGAACTCACCTATTTCACTCATCATTCCACCCCTTGTCCCCTCTGGGGACAACTATAGTTTGTTCCCTATAATAAATGTCTGTTTCTTGACTCTCTCTCTCTCTCCCCTTTGCTCATTTTTTTGTTTGTTTCTTAAATTCCACATATAAGTGAAATCACCTGGTATTTGTCTTTCACTGACTTACTTCGCTTAGCATTATACTCAATGTTGTTGCAGGTGCCAGGATTTTGTTCGTTTTTATGGCTGAATAATATCCCATTGTTTATATATACCACATATTTTTTATCCATCCATCAGTGGACTGGTAGGTTGCTTTCCATAACTTGGCTATTGTAAGTAATGCTACATAGAGGTGCATGTATCCCTTTGAATTAGTGTTTTTGTATTTTTTGGTTAAATACCCAGAAGTGCAATTACTGGATCATAGGGTAGTTTTATTTTTAATTTTTTGAGGAACTCCATACCATTTTCCTCAGTGGCTGTACCAGTTTGCATTCCTGCCAACAGTGCATAACTTCTTATGTCTCCATATCCTCACTAAAATTTGTTGTTTCTTGTGTTTTTATTTTAGCCATTCTGACAGGTGTGAAGTGATATCTCATTGTGGCTTTGATTTGCAAATCCCTGATGATACTGAGCTTTTTTTCATGTGTCTGTTGGCCATATGCATGTCTTTATTTTTTTTTTAAGATTTTGTTTATTTATTTGAGAGAGAGAGAAAGAACATGAGCCAGGAGGAGGGGCAGAGGAAGAGGGAGAGAGAGAGAATCCCAAGCAGATTCCCCTCTGAGTACCTAGCCTTACTCAGGGCTTGATCCCAGGACCCTGAGATCATGACGTTAGCTGAAGGCAAACACTTAACCAACTGAGCCACCCAGGCACCCCTGTGCATCTTCTTTGGAGAAATGTCTGTTTGTGTCTTCCACTCAGTTTTTAAGTGGATTATTTGGGGGTTTTTGGTGTTGATCTGTAGACATTCTTTATATATTTTGGATACTAAGCTTATATTGAATATGTCACTTGCAAATATATTCTCCTATTTGATAGGTAGTCTTTTTTTTGGTTGTTTCCTTTACTATACAGAAACTTCATATATAGTTTGATATGGTGAAACATGCTTAGAATTTTGCATCTGTGTTCATGAGAGATATTGGTCTATTGTTTTCTTTTCTTGTACTGTCTTTGACTACTTATGATAAGGGAAAAGCTGGCCTTAAAAATGAGTTGGGAAATATTCTTTTCTCTTCAACTTTCTGGTAGAGGTTGTGTAGAATTGGCATTATTCTTCCTTAAATGTTTGGTAGAATCACTCGTGAAGCCCTGTGGATTTGAAGCTTTCTTTGTGAGAAAGTTGTAAATTACACACTCTATTTCTTTAATAGTGATATTTAAGTTACGTATTTATTTTTGAGTAGTTTACATCTTTTATAATCTGTTCATTTAACCTTGAATTGATTGACAAATTTTATAATATTCCCTTCTTATCCTTTTAATATCTGTAGGGATGCCAGGGTGGCTCAGTGGTTGAGCATCTGCCTTTGGCTCAGCTCATGACCCCGGGATTCTGGGATTGAATCCCACATGAGGCTCCCTGCAGGGAGCCTGCTTCTCCCTCTGCCTCTGCCTCTGCCTCTCTCTGTGTCTCTCATGAATAAATAAAAATAAAATCTTTAAAAAAAAAAAAAAAAGAAAAGAAACAAGGGACATGTTACCCCGTTTTTTTTTTTTTTAAGATTTTATTTATTCATGAGAGACACAAACAGAGAGAGAGAGAGGGGAGACAGAGGCAGAAACACAGGCAGAGGGAGAAGCAGTCTCCATGCTGGGAGCCTGATGTGGGACTTGATCCCGGGACTCCAGGATCAGGCTTTGGGCCGATGGCAGGCGCTAAACCGCTGAGTCACCCAGGGATCCCTGACCCCTCTCATTTCTGATACTGATAATTTATGTCTTCTCTTGTCTTGTCTTGTCTTAATCAGTCTGCCTAGAGGTTTATCAGTTTTATTTATCTTCTCCAAAAACCGTCTTTTGGGGCACCTGCATGGCTCAGTGGTTGAGCATCTGCCTTTGGCTCAGGTCGTGATCCTGGGGTCCTAGAATCGAGTCCCTCATCAAGCTCCCTACAGGGAGCCTTCTTCTCCCTCTGCCTATGTCTCTGCCCCTCTCTCTGTGTCTCTCATGAATAAATACAATCTTTAAAAATAAATAAATAAAAACTCTTTTCATTTCAGTGGCCTCTCTATTTTTGTTTTCCGTTTTCTTTATTTGTGCCTTCATCTCTATTATGCTATTTCTTCTCCTTATTCAATGATTAATTTTCTTTTCTTTTTTTAGTTTCTTAAAAGTGGATACTGGGGGAGCTGAACACTGCATTAGCAACATCCCATATGTTGACATGGTTTCAGTTTTAGTACGAAATAGTTCTTAATTTCCCTTTTGATTTCTTTGACTGGCAGGGTTACTTAGAAGTATGTTGTTTAGTTTCTAAATAATTTGGAGATTTTTCAAATCTGTTAATTTCTAATTTAATTCCATTGTAGTCACAGAACATATGTTGAATGACTGAAATCCTTTTAAATTTATTGAGGCTTGTTTTATACCCATGAATTCTGGTATTAGATGAGCCTATGATCTATTTTGGTAACTATTATGTATCTACTTGAAAACAATGTGTACTCTGATTTTGGGTGGAGCATTCTATAATGTCAGTTAGGTCAAGTATGTAGATAGTGTTATTCAAGTCTTCTATATCTTTACTGATTTTCTATATAGTTTTCTGTCAATTATTTAGACAGCGATATTGAAATCTCCAACTATAATTGTGTATTTGTCTCTCTTTGCCATCCTCCTTCATATATTTTGAGGTTCTGTTATCAGATGCATAAATTTTTAGGTTATGTCTTTTTTATTAGTTGATACTCCTATAATGATGGAATAACATCCTTTATCCTTGGTAAAATTTTTTTACTTTGAAATTGACTTTGTCTTACAGTAATGTAGCCACCCAAGGTTTCTTTTGATTACTGTTAGCATAGCACAATTTTTTCTATACTTTTAACCTACTTGTATCTTTCTATTGAAGATGATTCTTATAGACAGCATATAGTTGGCTTTTGCTTTTTTATATTTTAATTAGGGTGATTATACCATTACACCTAATGTAATTATTAACATGACTACATTTAAAGCTATCAAACTCTCTATGTGTCCCATCTGTTCTTTGTTTTGCTATTTTTTTCTTTTTCTTCCTACTTTTGGATGACTGAGTACACTTTTAAATGAAATGAAATGAAATGAAATGAAATGAAATGAAATTTTATTTGTTAGCTAGTTAATTACAACTCAGGTTTTGTTAGTTTAGTAGCAGTTTAATAGTTTGTAGTGTTCATCTTTAACTTTTCACAGTCTATCTTCAAATAATATATGATTTCATGATTGGTATAAGAACCTTACAATATACTGTGTACTTCATTTCTCCCTTACTGGCCTTTGTGCTAATGTCTTTATACATTTTGCTTTTACTTCTAAACAGCACACTATGTTATATTTTTGTTTAAACAATAAGTTAACTCCTTTAGGAAGGATAGTTGATGTTATATTAAATTAGTTTCAGATGTACAACATAGTGATTGAACAATTAATACCACAGTAAGTGTATTACGGTTTTATTAGCTATATTCCCTACATTGTACTTTTCATCTGGAGACTTATTTTATAACTAGAAGTTTGTACTTCTTACGTCTTTTCACTCATTTTGACCATATCCCCGCCCTCTACTTTAACAGCCACCAGTTTGTTCTCCATATTCATGAATCTGTTTCTCTCTTCTTTTTGTTGTCATTTTTCATTTGTTTAAGATTCTACATATAAGTGAAAACATATTGTATTCGGATATTTAAATAGTAAGAAAAACCTTATGTATTTACCTTTGGAGTTACCAGTTCTAATGTTCTTCTTTCTTTTGTGTGGATCCACATTTCTATCTGCTATCATTTTCCTTCTGCTTGAAAATACTTTCTTTAGCTTCTCTACAGTGTAAATCTACTAATGATGAGTTCTTTCAGCTTTTGTATGTCTCAGTCTTTTGTTTTGCTTTTATTTTTGAAAGATCTGGATATAGAATTCTAGTTTGATAGTTGTTGGTCCCCTCTCCTCTTCACTGCTTTAAAGATGTTGCTTTACTGAGTTACATTAATTCCAACAAGAAATATGTTATCATTGTTATCTCTATTTCCCTATATGTTGTGTGGAGGTTTTTCCTTTGGCTTATTTTTAACATTTTCTCTTTATTGATGGTTTGAGAAGTTTGATTATGATGTGCTTTGGCATAGTTTTGTCCATATTTCTTGTGCTTAGAGTTCATTGACCTTCTTGGATTTGTGGGTTTATTAGGGTTACCTGTTTGGACAATTTGGGGGCTATTATTTTTCAAATTATATTTCTTCCCCCTTGTAGACTGTACGTATGCATATATTAGGCCACTTGAAGTTGTTGTATAACTCACTGAGTTAAGTAGAGACATGGGTTTCTTAGTCCGGGATTGTTTTTTTTTTTTAAGATTTTATTTATTTGACACAGAGAGAGAGAGAGCACAAGCAGGGTGAGCAGAGGAGAGGGAGAAGTAGGATCTCTGCTGAGGAGGGAAACTGATGTGGATCTCAGTCTTGGGACCCTGGGATCATGACCTGGGCCGAAGGTGGACATTTAACTGATTGAGCCACCCTGGTGCCTCATCAGTCTGGTTTTCTTTAACATATGAAATATTGTTATAACTTTTTTAATAAAGATTTTGTAATTTATTTAAGAGAGAGAAAGAAGAGAGCACACGTGGGTGGGGCAGAGGGAGAGAGAATCTCAAGCAGACTTACGGTGATCTAGGAGCCCAGTGAGGGGCTTGATCTTGTGAGCCTGAGATCATGACCTGAGTTGAAACCAAGAGTCAGATGCTTAACCAACAGTGGCACCCAGGCATCCCAGTTGTCGTAACTTTTTAAACATCCTTGTCTGCTAGTTGTAACACCTGTGTAGATTATGGGTTACTTTTGATCGATTGCTTTCTATCCTTGATGTGGGCCATATTTTAGACTTACTCAGACTCTTAGAAGTCTACCCTCTTCCTGTATGCTCTTAACCCAAAGTGAGACTTTTGGGTCAGAAGGAGATACTTCTGAACTAAGCTACTGATCAATGTCACCCAGTTCTTATCTCTGTCTTATTCTAGGTATATCATACCCCCTACCATCCTTACCTATTAGTTGAGCACCTCTGTCCTTCTCTTTATTTACAATATTCATGAGCAACAATTGGCCAACTGGTCCCTACCCAACCATCATATGCCTCAAGAATTCCTTTTTGCAGAGCCCTGTGAAGACCTTGTCCTGGATCTTCTACTCAAGTAACCCCTTTACCACTAATATAATTCTCTGTGTTTCCATTTATAGGATTTTACCTAGCCGTATGTCCTGTTGTCTCTGCCAATTCAAAAATAATATTGAGGTTGTTTGCAAGACAGTCAAGCTGCATTGTGACGGTGAATGTTTGACAAATGCCACACATTGTGGTGAGTTTGAATTGCCTCATGCTATATATATATACTATTTATATTTAAAGATTTTATTTATGAGAGAGAGAGAGAGAGAGAGAGAAAGAGAGAGGCAGAGGGAGAAACAGGTTCCATACAGGGAGCCTGATGTGGGACTTGATCCCAGGACTCCAGGATCACGCCCTAGGCTGAAGGCAGGGGCTAAACCGCTGAGCCAACCAGGAATCACCTCATGATATATTTTAAATTTTATTTATGTTTTAATTTTTTTTTAAATTTTTATTTTTAATCAACAATGATAAATTTTTAACTAATGATGTCACTGCATTATTTTTATTCACTCAGAGTTCAAACCCGTAAATTTCTTTTTTTTTTCCAAAGATTTATTTGAGAGAGAGAGAGATGTGAGTCGAAAGAGGGGCAGAGGGAAAGAATCTCAAACAGATTGCCCGCTGAGTGTGGAGCCCAATGCAGGGCTCAATCTCATGACCTTGAAATCATGACCTGAGCTGAAACCAAGAGTTGTATGCTTAAGCCACTGAGCCACACAGGCACCCTGCAAATCCCTAAATTTATAAGAACTATTCCTTTGTTAGAAGTCAGATTCTCAGTTACATTATTAAGTTAATTACTCCCAAATGAAAACATATGCATCATAATTTGTAAACTGATTTCATATGTATCAGATCTCAGGTCCCCATTGTCTTATATGACAGGTGGAGATATATTTTTGTTTATTCTGTTTGTTTTTACAAGTTATTAAGAGTAAAAGTGATGCTGATTTATAGATAAAGTTTATTCAGAACCTGAGAGTTTCTGTTCCCTAACCAGAAGCTGCTGCCTTCTTATGGATAGAGAGAACTCTTCTATTCTTGGACTGTCCAACTCTGAACTTGTTCTGAATCCTCAGCTTTTCTATCCAAAAACACTCAGATACTTTTAAGTATTTTTCTGTATACTATGTTTTATTAGCACTAACTTCATGACTTCCAAAATGTGCTTCTGCACCCAGGTAGCTTCAATATGGTTCCCTATCAATGACCTAGGGTACATCATAAATAACACTTTGCTACCTCTGTAAATACAGTGTTGCTTATTTTTCAAAACAATTTTTTACTAATTACTCCCTTATCTCTAAGAGGCGGGCAGAATAGGTATGTTTAACCTCCTTTTACAGGTGAGGAAAAATTAGATCAGAGGTGTTAAGTACTGTTGCCTAGCACTCAAGTGTCCCGTTTAGGGCTCTCTAGAAGCCCGTTGCTCCTCCTTCCTTGTGACCTTTATTACCTCTTCCTCTGACTCTCATCAACACTGCTGAAAATACTTCTAATTCTTCTGGAAATGATACTCAGTTGGATAATACTGTGCATGTACACAAGCCATATGCTGACTTTCATGTAGTGGGAAGCTCTGGATGATACCCTAATAAATAAAGCTAGAAATATTATAAATGAAAGTGAAGTATATTTCTTCACATTCTGACAAAAAATTTCTTTATCCCTTCTGCATTTTAAAACCTCAAGTATTATTCCATTGAGTTATCGAACATTCCACATTGGCATATCTCTCATACCTGGAAAATCTCTTAGCCTACACTCATTCCCTGCCCAATTTAAGCAAAGAGCCAGGGTGGACTTAGTGCTTTTTTTCTGTCCAGAGCTTATGTTTTGTGTGAGCTGCAATATATGGGAGCAGGGACCAAGCATAGTAATTGATGGGTAGATGGAGAGGGCATGTCCAGATGAGGCCCTACTAGCAGTGGGTGTTTTCATGCGCATCTGTGATAGTAGCAAGAAAACAAGCACACAGAAGAGATAGAAGGAGGAAACCCCCTGCTCCCACTGCATCTGAAGCAGTACAGGACGGGGTATATGAATACCAGGAGTCACAGTAGATTGGCAGACAGTTTAGCTGAGTGTCTTCCAGACTTGGCTTTTCTTAAGTACTAGATAATTGGCCCTTGGAGACCAAGGATTATGGAATAATCCTAAATGTAGTTATTCACATTGTCGAAGGTTCTGAAGAAAGAGCCATTTAAAAAACTACCCTTTTCTCCTTTTGTTGTTGCCAATATAGGTTCAAGTTTGAGTTTGTGTCCTTGATAATGGTACTCAGATATTTGCTGGTTCTTAATTTTTATGACTGGGATGTATGACTGCGGACTGACAAAAAGCTGTACTATCAGCCTTTCATTATCAAAACTAGTCTCTTCTTTTTCTGACAGATGAAAAAGTATCTATAATGAATGTAGAAGGATCATTCATGAAGGTCTTAAAAGCCCGGAAGAAGAGTACCAGTACTGAGCTGACAATTGAGCCAGAGAAGGCATCCTCAGACAAAAATGGCATCGGTCTGTCAGCCTTTATGAATGAGCAGCTAGACTTTAATGATGAAAGTGATGTTATTAGTGCGCTGAATTACATATTACCTTATTTCTCAGAGGGAAATGTAGAAGATGTAGAATCAACATTACTACCATTCATTAAAACTCTGTTTTCAAGTGTTCAAGATGGAGACAAGCCTGTGGGTTACTTGACAAACAACACAAAGAGCCCTTCTCTTGAACCTGGACCCAACAATTCAACTTACAAAAATAAACTGAGGAAACTCTCTTTCCTGGAAAATTTGTTAGATGCAGAAATTCAAGAAAAAATTGATGAGGTGAAAAAGAAAGAAAAAACTGCCATGCTTATACCTCCCGGGCTTTTAGGTCCCAAATTTAAATGCCAAATCTTTCCAAAGAAATTGGAAACTGCCCAGGGACAGGAAAAGAGCCTTCCCAAGGCTAAGAATGTACGAAAGGGGTGGTTTAGAAGAAAAAGGGTTCTCAAGGGCCCCAAGGACCTACAGAAAAGGTACTACAAGGAAGTGGAAGTTCAGAGCACCCAAGGGAAACAGAGTGCCCAGTCATTTGTGAAGAACATGGCTAAAGAAAGAAGGCTCAGTAGACCATCCCCAAGGGAGCTGGAGGAGCTTCGCATGGCCCAGAGGCCCAGGAAATTAGTGGGAAACTCCATCCACACAGAGCCTTCATTCATAAAGGAGCACAAGGCAGCAGCCTCTTCTTTCCCAAAGCAATACATAATGGGCAGGCCTTCTGCCTCCACTGCTCCAAAACCCCTAACTAAGGTGAGAAACAAATCAAAAGACTTAACCTACCCCATTGTTGTTTTAGAAGATGCGAATGCTAGAGTTAGGGAAATGGAGGCTTCCAGACCAGTCTCACATTCTGGGGAAAAGTATACTTTCCATAAAATTCGCTCACGTATAGTCCAAAGAACACCCAAGACCAAACGAAGTAAAAAGTTCAGAAAGAAAAACTCACTCTCGAATATGTTGATGCCTGCACAGAGGCCTCCATTGCCTGCAGTCAGGAGCCTCATAGATTCCCCTTCACGGGAGGCTATTTCATCTTCAGAAAAATGGACTCAGGAAAATCCTTCTCCAGAATTATTTACTCTTTCAGAACCTTCTAAAGAAAACACTACTGTAAAAAACACTACTGCACAGAATGTTTCTGAAGAAATTATTTCTCCAGGAAGCACTACTGTATCAGAACAAACTCCCCCTGAATTCACAAACTGTAGGAATCTTCTCACTACATATTCTACTACCACCAGAGACAACTTTGTGCCGACTGTTAAACAAACCAATGAAACACAATGGGAATACCACAACTTGGTCACTGACTTGCCCCCAAAGCCCACAGGCTTCAGTGTTGCAAAGCTCTCATCCGCAGGTGATCTATTTGAAATTCAGCTAAACCAGCAGCTACGGTCCCTCATCCCGAATAATGACGTGAGAACGCTCATTTCTCATGTTATCCGGACTTTGAAAATGGACTGCTCTGAGACCAATGTGCAACTGGCCTGTGCCAAGCTTATCTCCAGAACAGGCCTCCTGATGAAGCTTCTCAGCGAGCAGCAGGAAGTAAAGGTGTCCAAGGCAGAGTGGGATACAGAGCAGTGGAAGACTGAGAACTATATAAAGGAGAGCACAGAAGCCCAGAGTGAACAGAAAGGGCAGGAGTCAAGTGAGGTGAGGATAACTCCTGAACCATGGGGTCTGAACTTTTAGTCAGTTTAGGACATGCAATTAAAGCACCCACGCACAAGGACCAGGGCCTCCCAGTCTGGGTCTTGTCTTAGCCATTAATGTTGGCTGAGACAGTGATCTGCCACTTTGCTTATTTAGAGAATGGTGCCCAGGTAGATGAGAAGAGGACTTAACATACAAGATAAATATATTATTGAAGAAAGGGCTAATGATAAAATTATATAACACATTAGATTTGGTATAATTCTTAAGAACCTATAAGCCACTCCTCTGAAAGAATGAGGTTTTAAAGTAGCTTAAGAATAGTTAGCTTTCATCCTGTTTCTTTGATTTCCAAAAAATTGTTCTTTTTTGGTTTTTTTTTTTTAGCTCACAAAAGAAGTTCCAGGTTATGGCTATAACAACGAACTCATCTTGGCAATATCTGTGACTGTAGTAGTAATGATTTTGATTATAGTTTTCTGTCTCATTGAGGTAAGAACACTCATTAATTCAGATTTCCAGAAAATCTTTTGTCTTTATAATAGATTCACAATTTACAAACTTAAAATCAAAGCCACTTTCTCACTTACTACTATTTGGTATTCCTCTTCTGTCTGACAGACTGACATGTACTTCGTTCTTTTATTGCAAAGTATATTCTGGGGATTTTTAAAGGAAATTTCCATTGCCAGGAGGTTTATGGATTATAAACAAGGCAACAAGACATTAGACTGTTTTGGGACATTAGGTTTAAGACAGCCAAGTTAACATGATAGTAACATTTCTTCAACTCAAAATTCTGTTGGTTAGATGTACTCACCAGTCACTTTCCGACTACCACTGATTTCTTTCCTTGGTTGAAATGATGAGAGATAGTATCCACCCTCATGGAGCTATATCAGTCATCCTGGAAAAAAGGACATGGCTTAAACATAAAAATATCATCTTGTAGATTAATTAGAGTTACTCAGCAGCTTTTTCCACACACTGCATTATGTGAATAGTTTTGGTTAAAATACTGTAGCTAAAATCCTGCATCAGGCTACTCCAAAGCATGTCATGTTTATAGTCACCTGTTCCTGGAGGTTGCCTGTTTACCTTTTCTTCAATTCCATAATGACTTGGCACTGGTTTATGCCAAGCATAGGAGGGAGAATTTTCCATATTCAATTTCATGCCCACAACCCTGGGAGGACAATATTACCATCCCTCTTTCATACATAAAAGGGGATCAGCTTAAGGCTCCAGTGGCAAAACCCAAAGCAGAACCCAGTTTCACTTAACTGCAAATCCTGTGCTCTTATTCCACTGTTCTTTCCCCTTAAAGATGAAAACACTGGCCAGCATTTAAAGCACTGAAATTCAGTGGAAGCCACTGAAAGGATTAATATATTTAATATGAAAAGAGTTTTATCAGTCACCAGAAGATGACCAACAATCCAAGGGTGAAAGGGGGTGAGACTACAAGATATGGGAGGTGTTTTGAGTCTGTCATCATATATGCGAGTTTTTTCCTTGTGGCCTATGGGATGTGGGTCTTGTTAGTGAGGCCTTTGTTGCCTTTATACTGTCTTCTTCTATACTTATATTTGTTGTAATTTATATTTTATAACCTGTATAGAATCTGTTTTTTTTTTTTTGGTATGGTTGAGGTAGAGGATCTAACATTTTCTCCCTACAGAAAGATCCAGTTACTTTAAAATCTTTTATTGAATGGTTCATTCTTTCTTAACAGATCTAAAATACTATTTTTTGTAAGATTTTATTCATTCATGAGACACACACAGAGAGGCAGAGACATAGGCAGAGGGAAAAGCAGGCTCATCTCAGGGAGCCCAATGTGGGACTTGATCCCCAGACCTGGGTTCACCCTGTGAGTCAAAGGCAGATGCTCTACCACTCAGCCACCCAGGCGTCTCTAAAATACTATTCTTATCTGGACTCTTATCAGCCCGGTTTCCTTTCCCATATCACACTATACACTTAATTCCAATTGCTTTATAATAACCTCTTTTGATGTCTGGTAGAGTTAAGCTCCTGCTCTTTGATCTCCTTTTTCATACATTTCATAGCTAGACTTGCATATCCCTTTACCAAATGTCAGCTGGCCAGTTTTTATTTAAAAAAAAAGAAAAACTATCTTGGGATTTGAATAGGATTGAATTGAGTTTGAGGAGAATTGACATCTTTGCAATATTGTAGGAAAACGGTATCATCATGTATCATTTCTTAATGTCCTTCAGAAGAGTTTTAATATTTTCATCTCAAAGGTCTTCCCCATTCTTTGCTGTAAGTTTATTGCTAGGTACTTTATGCCCTTTATTGATATTTTTTAATCTCTTTTTTAAAGATTTTATTTCTTTATTCATGAGACACACACACAGAGAGAGAGAGAGGCAGAGACACAGGGAGAGGGAGAAGCAGGCTCCATGCAGGGAGCCTGATGTGGGACTCGATCCCGGGACTCCAGGATCACACCCTGGGCTGAAGGCAGGCACTAAACCATTGAGCCACCGAGGTGTTTTTACTTTTATTGATATTATAAATGGAACCATTCTTCCATTTGTTAATTAGTTATTTGTGGAACATAAGAAAGCTATTGCATTTTGCATGTTGAACTCTTGATTTTGTATCTAGCCATCTTACTGAATTCTCATATCACATCCAGTAAAATTTATTTTTTTAAAGATTTTATTTATTCATGAGAGACACAAAGAGAGAAGCAGAGACACAGGCAGAGGGAGAAGCAGGGCCCATTAAGGGACCCTGAGGTGGGACTCGATCCCAGGACCCTGGGATCATGCCCTGAGCCAGAGGCAGGCGCTCAACTGCTGAGCCACCCAGGCATCCCACTTCCAGTAAAATTTAAGTTTATTCTCTTGGGAGTTTTAAGTTGTCCATAATTTCATATGCAAATATGTTTGGTTTCTTCCTTTCCAATACTTAATTTTTCCTATTGCATTTAGATGCCTGGAATCTTTAAAAGAAGTTTTTTCCTATTGCATTGATTAGGACCTCTTCAACCTGATGAATAGTAACAGGAATAATAGGCATTCTACTCTTGTCCTTGACTTTAAAACAATGTTGCTACTTAGGTTTCTGGTAGATACTTTTCTTTTCTTTTCTTATTTCTAAGAATTTTTATTAGGAATTACCTGTTAGATGTCATCTAAAACAGTCAATAAAATGTATTGCCAGCTGCACACAAGATGCCAAGTGGGGACTATGGAAGAGTCAAAGGACTACTAAACAAATAGAATTGCTGCCCTCAAAAAAGGCTGAATAAGACTTAAAGTACAAAAGAATGAATGCAGATTTGGAGGCATGGTCATTGAGATGGGTACCTGTGATATGTTTTCTTCCAAAACAGATTTATTCTCATAGAGCAGCACCAGTGGAAGATGAAGAAGGAGGCTCAAGGTAAATTGGCAATTATTAAAGCAGAATTTCAGAACTAGATTTTAGAACTCCTATTTCACTCCCCTTGTTTTACACCCAGGAAACTACCAAAGGCAGAAAGAATATTGACTTGGTCTAATGCTTTGCCTGGATCCAGCAAAATTAGCTTCCCAGACAAATCTGAGTTAGAATGGAACTGACACAGAGCATCTACTGTCACTATTCCTTTAAAGAAAAAGGGTGGAGAGGGGTTGGGTGCACCTGTTCCTGCTGGTACTGACCATCAGGCCTGGCTACAGAGTCTTGGGCTAAAAGGGTTAGTCTTCAAGGCTGATGGAAGGCAGAAAAATAGGACTCCTTCCCGTAAAGTGGCAGGAAAACTTCCCTCCTTCCCCTAGTTTTTGATCCACCACTCTCCATTCCCTTTGTCCAGACTCCACAGACTGTTAACTGGGAGAGGCCTTAGGTAATAGTTTGTCTCTTCCTTTTATAATAAGGAAATGGAGAAGAAAGGGAAGGTAAATTGCCCCATGGGCATACTGCTACTGAGTGTCAGAGGATGGTTCCTTTCCAGAGGGGCACTTCTCCTCTGATTATACTGTTCCTGGGCTGCGAGCTACATTTTATGTCACAACTCAGTACATATATACTGTCAAGACAAAAGCAGGTTTTTAAAAATATTTTTTAATTTCTTCAGGAGAGACGCAGAGAGAGAAGCAGAGAGATAGAGGGATAAGCAGGCTCCTCTCATGGAGCCTAATGTGGAGTCGATCTCCAGACCAGGACCACGCACGCCCTGAGCCAAAGGCATTACTCAACTGCTGAGCCACCTGGGCGTGCCAACATAAGCAGTTTCTAAGACAAACTTACTATACACTCTGATTTTTCTATGTTGTTTGTATTCAAAAATAATATTTTGTGTTTTAGTGCTGGCTGTGACCTTCCTTCCTCACCCATTAGCCACAGCCTGCAGTGAGAAAGTCAGTGAGTTAGGTAACTTTGTTGGTTGGACTCGTGCATTTATTTGGTGTGAATCAACTTGTAGGATAAAGCAGCTAGGAAAATAGAAACATCTCTCTCTCCTCCTCCCCAGCAAATGATGCCTATGAGACAAAGTCCAAAGGGGACCAAAGTAAACTGCTTCTGGAGAGAGTAAGGTGCTTCTGTGTTATAGTTGCACAGTTTGTTCACTGCACAAGGGCACTTGGCCAAGGGCCCAGGTGAGCAGGATGAAAATCTTGCTTATACTCAATGCCAACCCACATACAAAGTCCTCCCCAGAGAAATTGTGGAGCCATTATGGACAGACATGGGAAAATTCTGCAAGTGTAGCATGCATGGGATTATTTTCAGGATCCCGGGTCTGTAGTGATTTTGCTTCCTGTGATATGGACTGAGATGTCCTAATAGGACCAGAGATACACATTGTGAGAGGCATGGGAAATGGCGTGAATCACTAATTGTCTGCATATGTGTTTCCTCCAAGGCTCTTCTTTAATTCTCTGCTGCATAAGAGATGTTCAATCGAACCTGAGAGTCAGGTAAATCTGAGGAAGATAAAGTCCCATGGCTGGAGAGAGCAGGGGAAATGCAGAATTAACAATGTCCTTTCTGTTTTCTAGGAGGGCTTTTTTTGGAGAAGGCGGCCACTTTGGCTTCAGGACGTGTACAGACCTCTCAGTGCCACACGGAAGAAAAACATGGCACAGAAGCTACACGACAGGGATTCTTCTGATGAGGATGAGATTTTCAACAAGGAACCAGGGTACCTGATTGGGGACAAGTTATACTTCTTTTCTAAACTGAGTTAATTATGAAAAGTTTAATTGTTCCTTTACAGAGTTAAAGGCATTCTTCTTTTTTGCAGAGAGAAAGGTGATGCACCAGCAGAGAAGCCTCAGGCTGCAGATTCAGCTGCTGAAGACCTGGGTGAGGAGAGTGACAGTGAATCCACACCGTCATCGTCCTCAAGTGACCTTGTCCTGCCTCAGGCTGTCTATAAAGTTTCTTTTTCTTTTTCTTAAAAAATTTATTTTTTATTGGTATTCAATTTGCCAACATATAGAATAACACCCAGTGCTCATCCCATCAAGTGCCCCCGTCAGTGACCATCACCCAGTCACCCCCACACCCCGCCCACCTGCCATTCTACCACCCCTAGTTCGTTTCCCAGAGTTAGGAGTCTCTTATGTTCTGTCTCCCTTTCTGATATTTCCCACTCATTTTTTTCTCCTTTCCCGTTTATTCCCTTTCATTATTTTTTGTATTCCCCAAATGAATGAGACCATATAATGTTTGTCCTTCTCCGATTGACTTATTTCACTCAGCATAATACCCTCCAGTTCCATCCACGTCGAAGCAAATGGTGGGTATTTGTCGTTTCTAATGGCTGAGTATTATTCTTGTTTTTTTTAATTAATTTTTTATTAGTGTTCAATTTACCAACATACAGAATAATACCCGGTGCTCATCCCATCAAGTGTCCCCCTCAGTGCCCGTCACCCACTCACCCCCACCCCCCGCCCTCCTCCCCTTCCACCACCCCTAGTTCTTTTCCCAGAGTTGGGAGTCTTTATGTTCTGTCTCCCTTTCTGATATTTCCCACACATTTCTTCTCCCTTCCCTTCTATTCCGTTTCACTACTATCTATATTCCCCAAATGAATGAGAACATACACTGTTTGTCCTTCTCCGATTGACTTACTTCACTCAGCATAATACCCTCCAGTTCCATCCACGTTGAAGCAAATGGTGGGTATTTGTCGTTTCTAATGGCTGAGTAATATTCCATTGTATACATAAACCACATCGTCTTGATCCATTCATCTTTCAATGGACACCGAGGCTCCTTCCACAGTTTGGCTATTGTGGACATTGCTGCTAGAAACATCGGGGTGCAGGTGTCCTGGCGTTTCATTGCATCTGTATCTTTGGGGTAAATCCCCAGCAGTGCAATTGCTGGGACGTAGGGCAGATCTATTTTTAACTCGTTGAGGATCCTCCACACAGTTTTCCAGAGTGGCTGCACTAGTTCACATTCGCACCATAAAGTTTATTTTCTGATATTGGCTTCTCAGCATTGCTTGTAAAATACTTATTTTTCTCATATTAAAAATGTATAAATTAATAACCAATTCTAGCCATGTGGTAAGGAATTAAAATGGAAATAAACATGTATATACAGGTAACAGGGGACATTGGTGAGAGGAACAGGCCTGAAGCTAGAATCCGTCGTGTGAGACTGTACTTCCACAAGAGGCAGTGCACGAAAAGAAGGATGAATAGGGGTATCTTCCCCTCGTTTCCCCAGTAAAATCAGTGTCTGAAAACTGGAAAACATATCTCCAGGTGTACAGACTATTAAATCAATTGGCAGTTTATTCTGGTGCTCTCCCCCCTGGTTCACCAAATACAAGTTATTCACAACTTACTTGACCTGCCCATAGAAGATCATCTGTTTCTGGCCCCTCTTGTAAGATTTTTAGCATTACCAGAATATTTGGATCACTGAGCCTAACTCCACAGTAGGGCTAAGGCCTCTTTTTCTTCCCAAGCACTCAAACTCATGCACAAAATATATGCCCTGTCTTGGCATAGGGGGTTCTTCATTCTTACAAGCTATAGATAATTCACATTGGGGTATTTTGTTCCTTTTCTTTAAAAAAAAATAATAATCCCAACCTTTGGATAGCTAGCAGGGAGGTGCTGGAGGGCTAGGGTAAAGAAAAATGTGTGAGGGTGGTAATTACCCAAGACTGCCCTCATCAGGCCTTTATTTCAGAAAATATATTGGTGGTGCCACTTACCCATTCTCATGGGCCACCGTACTAGCCTCTCCTGACTCCACTGAGAGTCAGATGTGTGCTACCAGGCTCTCTCCCAACGCCACCCACCACCAAACCTACTACTGCCTTCCTCAACCAACACAGATAATGAAGCACAGGGATAATGAAGCACAGTCTGTGGAAGAAGCAAAACTCCCTCCACTTCTGGGATGCCAGGGTGGCTCAGATGGTTAAGCATCCATCCCTTGGTATCAGCTCCGGTCATAATGTCTTACAAGGAATGGATGCTCACCACTGTGGGGCTAGCAGTGGTGAATGTCAGGTTACTTTACCACAGCTGCTTTCCATACATTCAAAGCTGCTGCTGCCACTCAAAAGTCAGTACACTTCGGGTACCCACTGCTGAAGTCACTACAGCCCTCCATGGTCCCAAGCCTGTGACTGGCAACATGGAGTCCCAACACGTAGCCTGCACATCTGCTACTTCAGAGGAGGAAAGAATGGTTTCCACCTCCTTTTCACCTCCTAGATTTCACACAGGTACATTTTATTGGCAGAACTCTGCTGTCAAGGGAATCTGTGAAATGTGGTTTGTGGGCTTCTAGCACCTGCAAAGAAAGGGATACAAGTGGATAGCAGGAGCCAACCAATACTATTTAACAAATGGGTGGGTGTTAAAGTCTTTCTAAAAGGAAGGTGTTGTCTTCATGGAGTAGTAACATGGTGGAGAGTTAGCTAAGTCAGAAACATAAACATAAAAGGTGTCATTCTAGCTGAGCAGCAGGTTAAGGTACCAGATACTGGATACCAATCACATGCAGTCATCCCCAGAGGTGACTGGAGAAGCACTTGGAGTTGATTCTTAGTTTGGCCTCCAGAATGTTCTCACCGGAATGAAAGCTGGATGGACTAATGGCAGTGAGGTATCTGAGAAAACATAGCCCCCATTCAAAAGAGCTGCCAGAAGAAACGGTGCCCATAGGGAAACAGAGTTTCTAAAAATGTGGCCTTGTGGGGATCCCAGGGTGGCTCAGTGGTTGAGCGCCTGCCTTGCCCCAGGGCGTGATCCTGGAGTCCTGGGATCGAGTCCCACATCGGGCTTCCTGCATGAAGCCTGCTTCTCCCTCTTCCTGTGCTCTGCCTCTCTCTCTCTCTCTCTCACATGAATAAATAAATAAAATGTTTTTTTTTTTTTAAATGTGGCCTTTGGACCTCTAAACTCAAACATCCTTGGGATGCTTATTTAAAAGGCTGATCTTGGGATCCCTGGGTTGCGCAGCAGTTTGGCGCCTGCCTTTGGCCCAGGGTGCGATCCTGAAGACCCGGGATCGAAGCCCATGTTGGGCTCCCGGTGCATGGAGCCTGCTTCTCCCTCTGCCTATGTCTCTGCCTCTCTCTCTCTCTCTCTCTGTGACTATCATAAATAAATAAAAATTAAAAAAAATAATAAAAGGCTGATCCTGAAAAATAAGCAAATTAATTTTCAAAGCTGATCCTGAACATCTCCCCTGTCAAAAACAAACCAAACCAGGCACTACTTAAAGCGGTCCAGACAGATTTCCATAGTACACAGGGAAAAGGGTTCATCATGAATGGAACTCAACTGGGGTAAGTATAGAGGTGACTGAGTATTGCACAGGGAGATTGAGGGACTAGGGAAGGGAATGAGTAGGGGCTCCATAGTCAGAAGCGAAAGATTACGAAAGGCAGGAAGCGGGTTAGCCCATATGGAACCATCTGGATTTGCTAACTGGCACTTACCAAAGCTAGACTCCTACTCTCTCACAGAAGCTGGGAAACAGGGGCCCTATCTTCAGGTGGTGGCTGGAATAAGCAGCAAATTCTTTAGACAGCCTTGAGTTTCACGGGCAGGCACTTTAAGGGAGACTGGGGTCTTACTAGGGCAGTGGTCATGAGCTGCTGAAAACTACGTTAGTGTTTGTTCAAGTCTTCATAGGCTAAATAAGGTTGAATCAAGAAGAGGGCTCAGAGGAGCCTGGCTAGAGTTTAGAGAAAGAATCTGTGACCATCCAGATGCCCACCCCTCCTGAGCTGATCTCCAAAACAGAGGGACCATTCTAACAAGACTCACCAAACTCACCAAACTAGTGACATAGTTAGTGCAAACAGAACCAGGAGGTGGAGCAGAGGTTCCCTGGCTTCTTCAGGACCAGAGGTCAGCAGGGATTTGAGGGTGTGAGAGGCAGGGCAAGACAGACTGAAGATGACCAAAAGGCACGACTGAGATTCTCACCCTTGGAGTCTCAAAGGGTCACACTGGCTGGCTGCTGCCACTATGGAAATCAGGGTCTCTCAGTCCTGGGAAGCGCCAGGCATGACCAGCTCTGGCTCCTGAGGTCCTAGTCAGGGTGAGATGTTGTTGAGACCTGGGCGACAGTGGTGGGGCACCCGCTGGGGGTGTGGGAGGAGGCACACCCATTCAAGAAGAGGAAAGGTCCTGAGGTCTGAAGCAGAAGCAGGAATGGTGCTTCAAGGTGAGCCTTAATGTGTTCCAGTGTAGCCCTGGAGAGGGGTCTGGCGCCACACTGTGGAGTGTTTCAGCTTACAGGGCCAAGGGAAATGAGACTTCAACCTGTGAACAATACAAAGGCTTCATGTAGAGAGGGCTACACCCTACAATGGTGGAGCAGTAAAATAGGAGGAGCCTGGCTTCCTGACACATGAACCACCAAACTAGCCCTGGATTACAGTACTTAACCAGATCATTATATGAGAGATCAGTAAGCTTCTTTTTTATTTAACCCACTGCTGTGTTGGGTCTCTACTACAGTGGCTGAACGTACAGCCTAATAAAGGAGTACGTGTATTGGTTATCTTTCGCCACAACAATGCTAACTAATAAACCATCCCCAAACTCAGTGAACTGGAATACTGGTTCTCACAGGATGGCTGGTCCAGCTGTACTTGAATGCTCTGCTGGCTGGGTCAGCACTGCTTCTCCGTGCTAGTCTGCAGATCAGCAGGGCTAGCTAGCTCTTTTCCACCTAGGTGGGCTCTGGGGCCCAGGCTGAAGAGGCAGTGGCAACCCGAGGGAAGCATATGAGGCCAACCAGAAACCTCATTGGGCCTCTCCAAGCCTAGACACAGAACTGTCATACTTTCATTTCTGCCTAGTCCATGGGTCCATTTCTGCCTAGTCCATTTCTGCCTAAGTCACATGGCCAATCCCCGAGCCAGGGGACAGGAAAGTACACTCTGGCCACAGAGAGACACAGCAAGAGTGTGGGTGCAGGGAGGGCCAATAATACTGTCTATCTCAGGATGTGACCGAGTCCTGGTTTAGAGACTACACACCAAGGCCCCGCTCTTCTAGGTGTCCCCTGTAAATGCAACAGAGTGAAAGATAGCACCCATCAATGTGAAGGCCCCACCGCAGTTATCTGTTAGGTCAGGAACCCTGACGAGGTAAGAATCCCATCTTCCTCTCCCCAATGCCTAGTACCGGACCCTGCCCACTTGATGCCTCAGGGATCTTACTGGATGAATTTTAGACCATTTCTTCATTCTCCACATATGATTTCTTTATGAAATACAGACTGACCTCCTAAAGGTCAACACACAGTACTATGAGTTTCCCACATATCCTGCATAGGGACTGTGCCATTAGGAGCAGGAATTTGTACCTAGATCCTGTCTACACCAAAAACTGTATCCACTGCCTCCTATTGGGACCTCCAGAAGTAAGGGCTTCTACAAGTTAAACATCAAAACAGGGTAGTGAGGGGAGCCTGGGTGGCTCAGTTGGTTGAGCGATCTTACCTTAGGTCATGATCTCAGGGCCTGGGATCAGCCCACATGTGTGGAGCTCTCACTGAGTGGGGAGTTTCCTTGAGGATTTTCTCTGTCCCTCTGCCCTTCCCCTGACATTCCCTCTCAAAATACATAAATAAATGAATGAATGAATCTTAAACAACAGGGTAGTGAAATTTCTTTCTCTAGAGGTCTTTTGAAACTGGAAAGATTCTGATTGCCTGAAATGTCTTCAGAGGGAGGCTGTCAAAAGGCACGACTCTAGTGGGGGATCTGCATGGACTTGGGACAATTTGAAGAACAGTGAAATTGACCATCAGAGCTTCCACGGCTCCACAAGGTCCCTGGCCCCTCTCATCATCTGTTCTGCTAGATCTCAGGGCAAAAGCAGAACTGGCCCAAGATGCTCTACCTTAATTGCTCTCTTTCCCTGCAGACTTCTCACTGCAAAGGAGAACCACTTGAAGAGAGCCAGGATAAATCCTAAAGAATGCCACCATCACCACTGAAATACAGATATGGGCATGTGGGTGGAAAATATATTTTAGGGCAGCGACTCATGGTAAGTTGCTTCCTCCAGTCCCTAAATGGTACTATTCAATGTCAAGCTACCTCAGGCTCTGGCTGATAAAAGCAGAGGGAGAGGGAACCTAGTGCCGTGAGCTGTGCTGGTCAGGATACATATACACATACATATACATATACCTACATATACTGCTTGTATAACTTGCCCAAATTTATGAAGACCATATGTAGCAGTCACTGCTCTGTATGCTCCAAGTGAAAGAATTTCAACTAAAATATGTTTGCCAAAAATGTCATACAGTGAATCAGTTTATCAATCTTCAGTGCTATATCTCAAGGGGCCTGTGAAAACCATAGCCTCACATTGCTTGGTTGTCCTGAACGCCCACACTAGTGTAGGGAAGGCCCAGTAAACAGTATGGGGTAGAGCTGGTGTTCAAACCTAAGCATTACCGCCTCCCAAGCCCACTTGCTCTGCCACTGAACTATGCTAACTCTCTAATTAGAATTAGACTTGGGTGAGAGTCCTCCCTCTACCATTTATTTATTAGTTCTGTGGCCCTGAGACCCCAAGTTACTTAGCCTCTCTCTGAAGCCTGTTTTCTTATCTGTGCCATCGAAGATAACAATGGCAACCTACCTTCCCAGTGGTTGACAAGGACCAATCACAATTCCTATCTGGCAAACAATCGAAGCTTCTCTTTTGCCCAAATGTTAATGATCCCTTACCCCTCAGCTCCTAAAATAAGACAAAGGTTCTTACATTTTCTTATGCTTTGGATCTGCTGGTGCTGAGGGCAGAGGACAGCAGAGGTGGTCAGGCCTAAATTCTTGGACCCCATCCCAGAGTGACTCTCCAGGGAAGGGATGGAGTTCAGGAATCTACACCTTGGACCTGTCTGCAGGGAATTCAGACACCTGCAGTTCTCCTACCTGGCTTTTTAAATAAGTCTGTGGAGTTCTTGAAATCTAAGCTGACAGACCAGTGGCCTGTGAGCTGAGTTTGCTAGTGTTTGAGCCCTTCCTGCACAGGCCTCCAGCTGTGTCTGCATCCTTCCTTCCCCCCCTCATCCAATCTGTCTTTATCTCCCCTCCCATCCTAGCCCCATCCCCTTACTCTGTTCTTATGTCCAACTTCCTCTCCACTCTTGGGGACCTCCCCTGAGCTCAGCCTGCATTCCTACCCACCAGCCACTTCTCTGCCAGTCTCTTCACCTGCAATGCCCCTTCCTCTATCCACCTGCAAGACTCAGATAAAAGCTGCCTCTTCCAGGATAACCTTCAAGCCCTCTTCTCTTTGCATGTGACTTTATTACTGTTCAAATGATATAGCAGTGTGAAATTTTTTTTCTCGCTGGAAACTACCTTGTGGACTCATGGCCCATGAATGGTGTAAATGTGCACCAGAGCAATGAAGAGAGGAAGACAAGCAGAGGGGCTGAGAGGCCTGAGAAGTAAGAGAAGACCAAGAGACAAGGGCAGGGCTCCTGAAAAACCAGACAAAAGATTACTATGTGGGTTCCCACAGCTTTTGCAGACAGTGGCTGTGCAAAAATTCATTGGAAGAACTGAGGAATAGCGCTCACTTCGGCAGCACACATACTAAAACTGGAAGAACTGAGGAATATTGCTTGCTTGCTCCATTTGGGGGAGGGCATGCTTGAGTCAAGACACTGATCGTATTGGTGTGCTAATTATTACCAGAAACACTATCCTTTTGCCTAGGAAATGGGATTTCCCTAGTAAATCCCTTACTTTCCACCTTGTTCAACACCCAGAAAATACTTTGCCTCTATCTCTTTATTTCTAACTTCCTCCTCAACTATTTTTTTTAATATTTATTTATTCATGAGAGACACGGGGGGTGGGGGGCAGAGACACAGGCAGAGGGAGAAACAAGCTCCATGCAGGGAGCCTGATGGGGACTCATTCCCGGGTCTCCAGGATCTGGCCCTGGGCTGAAGGCGGCGCTGAACCGCTGAGCCAAACGGGCTACCCACACCTCAACTATGTTTTATTTTATTTTATTTTATTTTATTTTATTTTATTTTAATTTTATGTTTTTATTTTTTTATATTTTTATTTTTTTTATTGGAGTTCAATTTGCCAACATATAGAATAACACCCAGTGCTCCTCCCATCAAGTGCCCCCCTCAGTGCCCGTCACCCAGTCACCCCCACCCCCGCCCACCTCCCTTTCCTTCTCTGATTGACTTATTTCACTCAGCATAGTACCCTCCAGTTCCATCCACGTCGAAGCAAATGGTGGGTATTTGTCGTTTCTAATGGCTGAGGAATATTCCATTGTATACATAGACCACCTCTTCTTTATCCATTCATCTTCCGATGGACACCGAGGCTCCCCCTCCTCAACTATTACCCATACTGAATGCACTCAGCCTCATCTAGTCTAAAACCGAGAAGTGGTTCTCACTCCCAGAGAGATTATTACCAGAGAAGCAGCCCCCACACACTCAGGTGCCACATCTCCACCAGCCATTTTTTATAAACGGCAGCGGGCACTGAACCCGAACCTTCCCACAAACGGTCACAGAAGCCCTGGCCCAGGTCAGTGGAGCTCGCTTCCAAGAGCTGCCCTGTTCCCAGGCCAGCCCTATAAATACTCCCAAAGTCCCCCTGGACCTGCAGTTACTAGTGCCTCTGCCGCCGGGCACTGTCCCCACACTCAGGCCCTACGCTCCCCGCTGGACCAAAGCCTGCAGGTGAGAAGTGACCAAAGCAGACATCCCCCCTCCCACACACTTTGGGCCTTTTGTTCTGAGTCCACCTGCAAAAGAAATGTCAACTCTACCGAGGAAAGCAAACACACAAGTACCTGGCTGGATGAGAATAACCAGATCCTGGAGCTTCGCGCCTCAGGGGCTGATGGGCAGGTACAGGAGAAACTCCGAGGAGGAGGGAGCGGGGAGCTAAAGACGCCCTGTTGGCATAAGATATGGTCAAAACACGTATACTTTTTGTCCTCAGAGCCCCGGGCTGGAAGCACCACCAGCGCCGATGCCCTCAGGGAGGCAAAAATAGCGAAGCCGTCACTGGTCTGATTTTACCAGTGGGAACCTACCCCTCAGGAGGCCAACGTTACCCGCATGGCGCTGCGGCCAGGCGAGGCGAGATCACGAACCCAGAAGCCGGGATCGAGTCTGACGCGGACACTGCTAGAGGCGGGCGTTAGGCCAAGCTCCTCTTACGTCGGTGACCTCGCTTAGGGGCCTCACCTCGTCAGGCGGATCTCCCTGTCCCGTTAGTGGAGTCGCGAGCCTCGCAGATGCCTCACGCGCTGGCCCTTTGGCAACTGGGGCTCAGGAACGTTGGCCCCGCCCCGCGGCTCCTCCCGCCCCGCCATTGGCTCCGCGGGCCGGGGGCGGGGCCGAGCGCCCAACCGCCGGGATGGCGTCAGGCGCCTCGAGCGCAGTTTCCGGGTGTCGGTGGCGGAGAGGCCGGAGCGTCGGGTCACAGGCGCAGAGGCTGCAGCGGCCAGGAGCGACCCCCGCCCCCTCCCCGCTGGTGAGTCCGGGGTCGGGGGTCGGGGGGGGGCGGGCGGCGGGGCGAGATGCGAAGGGGCGGCGGGCGCGTTCCGTGGTCCCAACCCCCTGGTTGCCCTTGCGCTGTCCTGCTGCAGAACCCTTTGCCTTCCCCGTTCTAAGCCCGCACCCTACCCCACTCGGAGCCGAGCCTTCAGCCCGCACGGCCCCTGCTGACCGCCGCCTCCGTCTCCTCCCGACGGGGACCCGAGCCCAGCACGTCCCCCCACCCCTCACCTCTGGTGTTGCGTAAATGCAGCCACACTCTTGACCCCCTGGTAGTCCAGCTCCAACCCCGAGCGCAGACACATCCCTCCTCCGCCCTCTGAAGCATCACATCCTCACCCCTCAACCCCTGTGGCAATCCCGGTGCTCCACGCCAGCCTCCTCTGAGCCCCACCGCTCTGGCTTTCCCCTTTTCTGACTCAGCTTTCTTGTCCCAGTCCCCGAAGGTCTGCTCAGCCCTAAGGCCCCACCTCCACCCACCCTTATTCAATGGATCCAAGCGGATGCCCTGTTGAGCTCACCCCCTTCTTGATAGCTCTGATCTCAGCCCTGTCCCAAGTCTTCTGTGTATCTTCTTGTCCACACCGACTCAACCCCTCACTTCCCAGCCCACCACATGCTTCCTTTCCACCTCAGGCCATCCTGAGAACACTTCATCTTTGTAAACTGCCCCCGACTCTTGCCGCCCCAGTTCCTACCACCCCAACCCAATCTTCTTAAAATGAGGCCTCCATGCCCCCATCTCTTCCTCTCAGCTCTGTGCCCATTCTTCCCTGAATGCGGTCCCCATGTGATCTGAAGACTTAGTGCAGTCTCTTGCCAGCCCCACCTGCTGCCCCCCAACAGCCAATCCAGGTGCTTCTTCAGAGCCGGGTAGTTACTGAGTAGCTGGATTGGTACAGGGCCTCAGATGGTAAGTGAGTGTGGAGGAGTAGAGATCTATGTCCCGTGGTTCAAGAGGTTTTCCTGAATGTCTGCTCTCCTGTACCTGTCCTCAAGGACTGTGTTTCTAGCATTCATATTATGTTACTTGCGTTGGCTGCTGCAATGGTACCTTATCATCCAAATACCTGGAAGGTGAGGGATGGCTACTCATTCAGCCTGGGACAGTGGAAGCTTATCACTTCCTTTTGGACGGTAATCTGTAGAAACTCAGGGGGTTGCACTATGTGGGGTTGGCTGTGGTCACAGACCCATGCCCATGAAGGTTTTCCTGGCATTTAGAGACGACCCTCACCCGGGGCTCCTCCCAGCCAGAGCTCATTGCAAGTTAGTCCCAGTACTGAACACAGGGAACGCAGTACTAGACGTGATGTTACATGTTGTGAGGAGTGTAGGTGAGTGGATCCTGGGGAAGCTGATGGCTAGGTGGGTTTGGAGGCTATTGAACTGCTTCCTCTTTTTGTAGGTGCTGGATCGTTGAGTTTTGACCATTTTGATTGCCCTTGAACTGACATAGCCAAGTTCCCCCAGAATAGCTAGACATTCTTGAGGCACCCAGGCCCATTTGTTAACATTTATAATTTATAATTTCCTGGGCTTTTTGGATACACATCCCCTCTAACTTCTGGTGACCAGGCCCCAAGAGATTGGCTGTTTGACAGTAATTGTAAAGGGCCCCAAAGAGGACCCATTGTCTTTGCTTGCCATTTATAGTCTCACTTCTTTAAAAATTGAATGCCTGTCTCCCTTCCGTATCCCTCCGTAAAGGTGTCTATCCTCTTCCCTTTCTTCTGCTTCCTGATCTCCCTCTCTCCTCCATCTCCCTCCTCCTTCAGCTCAAAAACCCTAAAAAAAAAAACCCTCTTCTAAAAACCTAGACCTAAAAACCTCTTCCTTCAGCTCAAAAACCCTAAAAACAAAAAACAAAAAACAAAAAAAACACCCTCTTCTAAAAACCTAAAAACCTAAAACCCTCTTCTCCTTGTTTGAAGGGCTATGTCTGGCTTTTGTGGAAAGCAGATTCAACATATCGAAGGGAAATGAAAACGCAGACGGCAGCTTCGACTATGGCATCCTCCAGATCTACAGGCATTACTGGTGCAATGATTACCGGAGTCACTCAGAAAACATTTGCCACGAGGACTGTCAAGGTGTGGCCAGGGCCCCAAGGTGGAAAAGCTCTACTCACAGGACTTCTCTTCCTATTCAAAGCCTGGGAGTGTCCCCAGACGGCCTGCCCATGGAGTCCAGAAATGTTTTTGCTGAGCAGAGGACTTGACAAGTGGCTGTAGTGCCCATCCACTTAGCAGATTCTTTGGTGTACAGGATCTAAAAACGCTCTGCATAGTTAATAGCAGAGCAGGAGCAACAGCAGCAGCCTACATTTCTTGAGAGTGTGTCATATACTAAGCACTTTAGCTGCAGAGCCCATTTCACCCAGCGTTTCATGTGATGGAAACTATTATGATGCCCACTTTACGGATGAACAAACTGAGGCTCATAGAACCAGTGCCGAATACCAGGCTGGTGGCCCTGAAGGCTCCACTCTAACCATCAAGTAATAACTTTGGCCAGTGTCTGATTAAAGGCCAAGTGCAAACTGCCCACCTCAGAGCCGCTCCAGGAGGCTCCATAGGTCCATGACTTGGACCTTCTCTCCTCTCTCATACTCTGATTCATATCCCTAGACTCTTCATCTGAAGAGCCTCCCTGATCAGGCAAGATTTACCTTGGTCTCTATGCTCCTGTTTTGACATCTCCTTTCCCTAGAAACCCTCAAACGGGGCATGAACTACCATCTACCCTGACTAGGAAGTATGGGGGTAAACAGTTGTCCTGTCCCTCCTGCCCCCACCCCCGGCCACTCCCTATCCCATTGTGGCCTCTGGGAGGGAGGCTTTGCCTAATATGGAAATACTCAGGCCCTGGGGGGTACATGCCAGCACAAGGACAAGCCAAGGGAGAGCAAGCTTGTCTGCCTTAGTCTTAGTCCTCTGTTCTCACAGGTGCTCTCTCTCTCTCTCCCTTCCAGACATACTGAGCCCCAATCTTCTCTCAGCCATCAGCTGTGCAAGAAAGATTGTGTCTGGAGCAGGAGGCATGAAGAACTGGTGGGGAGGACACTGTGGGACTAAGGTAGCAGCCAGAGCCCTGGGAAGGTTGCAGTGACAGAGAAAGGCACAGTAGGCAAGGACGAGACCCTTTTATAGTCTAGAAAAATGTGGGAGAGTGGCAGGGCTTGGAACTCTGACTTATAATACCCAGGATGTGGGTCTTTTTCTGATGTACTAAAATTATTTTAGAAGGGGGCGTCTGGGTGGCTCAGTCAGTTGAGCGTCCAACTCTTGATTTCCACTCAGGTCATGATCTCACAGTCATGGATCAAGCCCTGAGTCAGGCTCCACACTCAGCACAGAGTGTGCTTGGGATTTCCCCTCTCCCTCTGACCCTCACCCGTTAGGGCTGTGTCATTCTCTCTCTCTCTCTCTCTCTCTCTCTCTCTGAAAATAAATAAATAAATAAATATTTGGGCCCCTGGGTGTCTCAGTGGTTGATCATCTGTCTTCAGCTCAGGTGGTGATCCCCAGGGCCTGGGATCAAATCCCACATCAGGGAGCCTGCTTCTCCCTCTTCTTCACATGTCTCTGTCTCTCTCTGTGTGTCTCACATGAATAAATAAAATCTTTCAAAAAAATAGATCTTTAAAAAAATAATAATAATAAATAAATAAATAAATAAACAAACAAACTATTTTGGATGCAGTAACAAAGTAACTCAAGTGAGTTGAGGGAGCTGTATCCTGAGGGCACAAGGTGTCTCACTGAGCTTACACAGGTGCAGCTAGACCTCAGAAGATAATGGAAGCAGAGCTGGAAAATGTCAGCCAGCTTTTCCTGGCAAGTTTCTGCCTCCTGGTGCATTTGCTTCAGTACTTTCCCTCTTGAGCCTCTGTAATATTTAGTTGTTAATTTCTAAAATTCTCACCTTTAAACACTCTGTATTTTAAAAGGAGAAAAAATTAAAAAATAAAAAAAATAAAAGGAGAAAAAATTGATGCCAGTGATCTGAAGAACATTCTTGGAGACATGGGAGTAGAAGTCAAATATAAGGAATGTCTTGAACTACAAAAATTACTACCAATTGATGGTAAGCTGCATCTGTAACCTCTGGAGAGTTCAGTTTTATGGGTCTAGTTGTAATATTTATATTTTAAAGTGACACATGTTCGGATTTTACCTGCACTCATCCTCAACTCTTGCTTCCATATAAACAGTTTATTATTACTCTGTGCCAATACAAGTACAGAATTCAACTGTCAAGAGAATCCTTTTCCACAAAATCAGTGTTGAGAAAGGATGTTACTGATGATTTTGAAAGGCAGAGGAAAGGAGAATTTACATCTTGTCTCTCAGTAAATATTTCAGAAGTCCTCTTAAATTCCTGTTCTCTCCCTGAGTCACTTTTCCTTACATTGCCCTTGGAGAGTCCCTTTTCCTAATCCTTATCCTTCCCAGAGATAAACCCTAAAAACTCCTCCCCCTGTTAAGTTCAATTTCTTTTTTTTATTAAGTTTTTATTTTGATTCCAGTGTAGCTAACATACAGTGTTATGTTAGTTTCGGGTGTACTATATAGTCATTCAATAATTGCATACATCTCCCAGTGCCATAATAAATGTACTTCTTTTTAAAAGATTTTATTTATTAATTTATTTGAGAGAGAGAAAGAAAGCATGAGCAGAGAGAGGAGCAGAGGGAAAAGGACAAGCAGACTCCCTGCTGAGTAGGGAGCCCAACATGGGGCTTGATCCCAAGATTCTAAGATCATTACCTGATCTGAAGTCAGATGCTTAACTGACTAAGCTACCCAGGTACCCACAAGTGTACTTCTTAATCCTCATCGCCTATTTCACCCATTACCCCACCTACAGTAGTTTATTCTCTGTAGTTAAGATCCTGTTTCTCAGTTTGTCTCTCTCCCTCTTTGATTTCCCTTGGTTCCTTTGTTTTGTTTCTTAAATTCCACAGGTGAGTGAAATCATGTGGTATTTATATTTCTCTGAGTGACTTATTCCATTCACTTAGCTTTATACTCTCTAGCTCCATCCATGTTGAAATTTCATTCTTTTTTATGGTTGAATAATATTCTATTATTTATATAAAATATGGTATATATATGTATATACACACACATATATAAAATATGCTATACATATATACCACCTCTTCTTTACCTATTTATCTATCAATATATACTTGGACTGCTTCCGTAATTTGACTATTATAAATAATGCTGCTATAAACATAGCGATGCGTGTATCCCTTTGAATTAGTGTTTTTGTATTTGTGGGGGCAGAAGCGGGGTGGAGTAGATACCTAGTAATTTGATTACTGGATCAATTACTAGATCTAGTACAATAACCGCTAACATTTATTGAGCCCTAATGTTGTGTCAGGTTCTGTCCTCAAAATTCACAATGATGACACCAATGCCCATTTTATAGTAGAAACTGTGGCACAGAAAGGCCATAGTTTGTTACTTAAGGCCACAAAAGTAGGCAGCAATAGAGCTAGAGTTTGAACTCTGGCTCTTTACACCATACTATCACTCTATACCAGAGTGAGAACTTTTTAATTGCTTAGCTTCATCATGATTTGAAGGTAAAAGTGGGTATATTTCTAAAGTTGGTCACACAAAGGAAAGCCTGACCATTATAATCTATTTGTGACTCATTCTCTGTCCTAAACTGTGCCTTTTCTTACAGATAATAAGAAAGTTTTTCAGAATAGATTGCTATCAGCTTTGAAGTCATTTAAAGGTGAGTAAGAAACAATAAGAAAGTATGTAAAATGGAGATTTTTAATCTGTGTATTTATATTTTTCCTAGTTACTAGATCATGATTCCTCTGCCATTCCTTCTATATATTATTAATCTTATCATCTTTTTTTTTTTTTGATCCTGTGTAGGCTTAATTCCAGGGTCAGACAAAAAAATCAGTACTCAGGATCTCCACAGTTATCTTTCTATGTACTTTTGGATAGGTCTAATTAGACTATTAGCCTTCATAGTACTGAAAATAATCATGATAATGCTCAGCTGTGAATTGTTAGTTTTCTTCTATTTTTCTTTCTTTTCTTTCTTAGTTTTTTTAGAGAGAGAGAACAAGAGAGTAAGCCAGGGGGAGGGGCAGAAGGAGAGGGAGAGAGAGAATATTAAGCAGACTCCATTCCCAATGCAGAGCCCAATGCAAGGCTCAGTCTCAGGAACCCTGAGATCATGACCTGAGCCGAAATCAAGAGTCAGTCACTTACGGCAGCCTGGGTGGCTCAGCAGTTTAGCGCCGCCTTCAGCCCAGGGCGTGGTCCTGGAGACTCGGGATCGAGTCCCACGTCAGGCTCCCTGCATGGGGCCTGCTTTACCCTCTGCTTGTGTCTCTGCCTCTCTCATGAATAAATATATAAAATCTTTAAAAAAAAAAAAAAGAGTCGGACACTTAAGCAACTGAGCCACTCAGGCACCCTTCTTCTTCTATTTTTTCAATATAAAAGGTGTTACATGACCAATAAATATAAATTAAAGATAAAATAATCACTCATAATCCTGCTATCTAATCATTACCATTCTTAATATTATGAAACCCTATATAGTTAAAATAGTAATAATCTCATTGAGTCAAAGTGCTCTGAAATTCCATTGGAAGACTCTATAAGAGATATCAACATACTAGTCACTTTTTCTTCCAGTGATGGAATACATTGTTATTGCTATAGTTAAGCAATTATATAGTTTACTTGCCTAAGAGCCATAATATTAAAAAACTGCATCTAATACTAGAATCACATTGACTTAAGATACTCATAATATGATAGACATAGGGGAAATGAATCCATATGATGGAATAATAAATTGATGTTATCCATCTAAGGTTCATTCTATTTATGTGTTTGCTAACTACAGAATGTCAGAGTCAAGTGCATTTACATTGTTCATTTTATGTGTATTTTCACTGTGCATATGATTTTAATTCATATATGTTAAATGATTGCATGATGTAACTTCATCCTATAAAATAACAGTTTTTTTGCCTGTGGTAGTCACCTTTTGTACCAGCTATGGTTATGTAACTTTCTGTAGATTGAAGATACAATGGTTTACTTTCCAGTACCTTGTCATTAGAAATTTAAATTGTGGGTTCTTTCTTTCTTTCTTTCTTTCCTTCTTTCTTTCCTTATTATAAGTAAGATTATAATGAACATTTCCCTCTCCCCTTTGGCATAGCCTTTTCTGCATTCCCATAAACGGAATTAGTGGGCTAAAAGTTATAAACATTTCAAAGAACCATAATAGTTACTACCAAACCACTTTCCCATAAGGTAATTCCAGTTAACATTCTAACCAGCAGCCAGGCCTATTGAGAATTGAATTAACTCATCAGCACAAGAATTATTTTTCATATTGTGTCTTAACTGGTTTTTTCTTATATCTCCATCCCTTTCTAAGGAGGAAAGATCGATGTCAATAACCTGAACACACTTCTGGGGAACATGGGGATCAAGCTCAAAAATAAAGAATTTGGGATCCCTGGGTGGCGCAGCGGTTTGGCGCCTGCCTTTGGCCCAGGGCGCGATCCTGGAGACCCCGGATCGAATCCCACATCGGGCTCCCGGCGCATGGAGCCTGCTTCTCCCTCTGCCTGTGTCTCTGCCTCTCTCTCTCTGTAACTATCATAAATAAACAAAAAATTAAAAAAAAATAAAGAATTTAAAAGTGTGGTACAAAATCAACCTATGGATGGTGAGCATTGTAAACAATTATTTTGCCTTTTAGAGAAGAACTTAGAATCTTGGGATCCATGTATAAGAATTCCTAAAACTAGGGCAGCCCCGGTGGTGCAGCGGTTTAGTGCCGCCTGCAGCCCAGGGTGTGATCCTGGAGACCCAGGATCAAGTCCCACATCGGGCTCCCTGCATGGAGCCTGCTTCTCCTTCTGCCTGTGTCTCTGCCTCTCTCTCTCTGTGTCTCTCATGAATAAATAAATAAAATCTTTAAAAAATAAAAAAAGAAGAATTTCTAAAACTAGATTGATTTGAGGAGTTTAAGATATTTTTAAGAGTCATGGAGAAGAACTTGGCCTTCAATAAAAAGAAATCCTGTCTTTTTTCATTTGTATTCATCTGAAATTAGAACAAGAGAGTAGCCAGGGGGAGGGGCAGAAGGAGAGAGTGAAAGAGAATCTCAAGCAGTGCTCCCAGCACAGAGCGTGATGCGAGACTCAGTCTCATGACCCTGAGATCATGACCTGAGCCAAAATCAAGAGTCAGACACTTATGCAACTGAGCCATGAGGCACTCTTCTTCTCCTATTTTTTCAATATAAAAGGTGTTACCAACGATGTAATGGTGTTACCAATTAATCCTACTCAATGATGATTACAGCTGAGAAGGTATTCACAGCTGTTTTCATGCCAGAGAATGGTAGAGAGAAACAACATGGGAGCAGTGGGGGAAATAAATGCATGTCTAATCAAGAAAGCCTGGAATACTTGAGAGAAAAATATCCATAATAGGAACTAGTAGAACATCATTAATTATTTCCTCAAATATCCAACAAGTACATGTCACCACCATTTTAAGATAGATTCAGGAGTTGAAATACTTGAGAAAAGTTTATTGCAAATAGCTGGAAGATGTGAAGACCCTTCCTTATCTGTGTTAGATGTAAGGTTCACCAAAAACAAACAAAACAAAATAAACTGACTTCTATAGATATCATCTTGGGCTGTGCTTAAAAGAAAACAAGAACTAGAAATATAATACATTCGTCATAGTCAGAGCCTGTGTTCAAGGGACATGGGCCAAATGCCATTGTTCTTCTTATTAATAAAGAATCAAGCACTCAAACAAGGAAATATAAATTTAAGGTGAACACAGATTATTTAATAGAATATATGGATTTTCATTGGACCCTATATCACATTTTTCCTGATTGGTGTCATTGTCCAAATTTTTTATTTTGTATTACAGCTGTTGGAAATGTTTCTCTGAAAAAAGTGGTGAGTGATGTGACAGCAGTTACAGGCAAGTTAAAAGTTATCATTAAGATTAAAATTCTAACTCTTTAATGACATTTTCCCATCTTGTCTTTTCAGTGAACACATAAATCCATAAGCATAGTACTAATTTCCATGACTCCACTTCAACAAAGTGACTAGAATATTTCCAATATCATTGCATCAACACATGGTTGTTTCCCTATCCCTTTACCATGTCTCCCCACTTTTTGAGATAACACTATCCTGAATTTTATATTGCCTATTCTTCTTTAAAAAAATCATAGTTCTAAAAAAATAAATAAAAATTTAAAAGTCAAAGTCCTATTACCTACATAATAACAACATAGTCTTTCATTTTGCTTCATTTGCCTCTATAAAAATGCTATCATAAATAATGTGTAGTGTTCCATAACCCTAATAATGTGCAGGTTCTTCAAGAAACAATAACTTGTTTTCTTAAGATAGTTGTGAGAAATGTATAAAGGAAAGCAAGAAATCAGTGTCCAAAAATGATAGTAATTAACTCTAGAGAAAGATTGTGGATAAGGATTGGAAAAGAGTATGAGAGACCCTCAGAGTGTTATCTGTGTTTTATTTCTCACCTAGATGGTTGTTACAAGGGTGTTGTTACAAGTCTTGTGTCTAATTGTGTCAGTCTTTGGGTTATCTGGATTTTAAAATTTTCTCATTTCTCCATAGCAAGTCCTATATCCTCTAAAATACTTACCAGTAATAATGCTTCTGGTCTTCACCACTGAAAAAACTGAAAATCGATATCAAGGATAAACAAACTACTGGTCACACAACAAATCTAGTCCTCTGCCTCTTTTATAAATAAAGTTTTATTGGAACACAGTCATATTCTTCATTTATGTGTTATTAATGGCTGCCTTCTGTTAAAATACCAGAGTTTAGGGATCCCTGGGTGGCGCAGTGGTTTGGCACCTGCCTTTGGCCCGGGGCGCGATCCTGGAGACCCGGGATCGAGTCCCAAGTGGGGCTCCCTGCATGGAGCCTGCTTCTCCCTCTGCCTGTGTCTCTGCCTCTCTCTCTCTGTGTGACTATCATAAATAAATTTAAAAAATAATAATAATCTTTAAAAAAATAAATAAATAAATAAAATAAAATAAAATACCAGAGTTTAGTAGCTAGAACAGAGGAAATATATCCTGCAAATTCTAAAACATTTACTGTCTGGCTCTTTACAGAAAAGATTTTGCGGGCCGCGGGGGGCGGGCGCTCGGGAGCGGCGGGTTCGGCGGGGGCTGCGGCTGCCGTGCGCCCCGCCCGCAGCGCCGAGGAGCCAGCCGAGCGCGGCCCGCCGCCCTCCTCCTCCTCCATGAGGCCCGAGTGAGCGCGGCGCCTCCCCCCGCGTCCCTCCCGAGCGCAGCGGCAGCGGCCCCCGGCGGCGGCGGCGGCGGCGGAGGAGCATGTCGGACGGTTTCGATCGGGCCCCAGAACAAACGAGGCCCCAGAGAGCTCCGCCTAGTTCACAGGAGAATATCCCGCCGCAGAACTTGGAGTCGGCAATGGCCAAACCCCAGGTGGTCGTAGCTCCTGTATTGATGTCTAAGCTGTCTGCGAACGCTCCTGAATTTTATCCATCAGGTTACTCTTCTAACTATACAGATTCCTACGAAGATGGTTGTGAGGATTATCCCACTCTACCAGAGTATGTTCAGGATTTTTTGAATCATCTTACAGAGCAGCCTGGCAGTTTTGAAACTGAAATTGAACAGTTTGCAGAGACCCTGAATGGCTGGGTTACAACAGATGATGCTTTGCAAGAACTTGTAGAACTCATCTATCAACAGGCCACATCTATCCCAAATTTCTCTTACATGGGAGCTCGCCTCTGTAATTACCTGTCCCATCATCTGACAATTAGCCCACAGAGTGGCAACTTTCGCCAGTTGCTGCTTCAAAGATGTCGAACTGAATATGAAGTTAAAGATCAAGCTGCAAAAGGGGACGAAGTGACTCGGAAACGATTCCACGCATTTGTCCTCTTCCTGGGAGAACTTTACCTTAACCTGGAGATCAAGGGAACAAATGGACAGGTTACAAGAGCAGATATTCTTCAGGTTGGTCTTCGGGAGTTGCTGAATGCCCTCTTTTCTAATCCTATGGATGACAACTTAATTTGTGCGGTAAAATTACTGAAGTTGACAGGGTCAGTTTTGGAAGATGCCTGGAAGGAGAAAGGAAAGAATGATATGGAAGAAATTATTCAGAGAATTGAAAATGTTGTCCTAGATGCAAATTGCAGCAGAGATGTGAAACAGATGCTCTTGAAGCTTGTAGAACTCCGGTCAAGTAACTGGGGTAGAGTCCATGCAACTTCAACATACAGAGAAGCAACACCGGAAAATGATCCTAACTATTTTATGAATGAACCAACATTTTATACCTCTGATGGTATTCCTTTCACCGCGGCTGATCCAGATTACCAAGAGAAATATCAAGAGTTACTTGAAAGAGAAGACTTTTTTCCAGATTATGAAGAAAATGGGACAGATTTATCAGGGGCTGGTGATCCATACTTGGATGATATTGATGATGAGATGGACCCAGAGATAGAAGAAGCTTATGAAAAGTTTTGTTTGGAATCAGAGCGTAAGCGAAAACAGTAAAGCTAAATTTCAACGTATCAGTTTTATAAAGCAGTTTAGGTTATGGTGATTTAGCAGAACACAGGAAAACAGGAAAATGTCACACTTATACCAAATTAAGGAAGTTGAGTTATGTTACTAATGTATGCAACTTTAATTTTGTTTAACACTATCTGCCAAAATAAACTTTATTCCCTATAACTTAAAATGTGTATATATATATAATAGTTTATTATGTACAGTTAATTCCACTGTTTTGGCTGCAATAAAATCGATTTTGAAATAAATGAAATGTTGAAAGTAAATTTTGCTAGTTGGTTAGAAGCTTAACCTTTAAATTCTAATTTTCTTGAAGGAAAAAGTCTTAGCCTGGAAATACATCTTATTGCAAAATGTAGCATCCTTTTTTAGATGAGTATATAGCTTTCATTTAGTTTTACATTGTCTTAATAAATTGGGTGTCACATATGGATCACAATCATGAAAATCTTTAGCACTAAAGTCTTAGAATATATTAACTATTTACATATCCAGATGCTATTTGATACCAAGGGCTTTTAAAATGTCATTAAAAAAAAAAAAACCTAAAACTCCCAACTAAACCAGATTTTTCACTTAGGATTTATTGCAATTCTAGTATTGTTCTTCCCTCCTCCCCTCAACTTCATTACCCTAAAGCCTAGAACATTATTCTGCTTTATTTATATGGCTTTCATTTTTATTTTGTAGCATGAGTTACATTGACTTTTTTACTAGAGAATTTTACTAGATCCTTGTCACTCAAGTTTTCACCTGCTTTATAATTGATACATCCCGAGGATCACTTTTCTAATACTTTTACTATAATGTAGTACCACCTCAGCCCTATTTAAAAATATTTGTACCTAATGTCAAAAGCCTTTCTCCAACTAACTAAAAGTAAAACTTATGTACAAAAGGATTGCTTGTAAATATGCATGTAAATAGTTCTGTTAATAACCCACTGTTTTACATTTGGTACATCTGTGTCTGCTAATACAGTTAGCTTTCTCACTTTTCTGCTTGTTTGTTCAGTCTGGATTAAAATTAGACTTTGAAAATAAAATTTAAATAGTTTTGATTCCTTTAAAAAAAAAAAGAAAAGATTTTGCTAATCCTTGATCTAGATCATTAGAATAATAATTAAAGTAAAAATTAGGATATTGGCCAAATAATCTAATGATTTTAGGAAAAACAGAGAGCAATATTAGGTTAACCTTTACATTCTAATTTATAAGACAATTACGTAAATCCCCAGTTTACTGAGAATTACACCTTCTTATCCAATGTTATGAAAGTGCATCTTTCCCTAGGGTCAAGGAAATATGTTCTAATTCTCTGCCTGCCTTTCCCCCTATAGCAGGTCTTGCTATACCTTTGTCTTTTATCTAGCAGCCAGGAATGGTGATGTGTAAACATGGGCAATTTTGTTTCATCTTTTTGAATACTTAGATAATTCTTAAAATTGTCAACTATACTTGCCATTTCTCTTTTTTAAAGGAGAAAAAGTTAATATCAAAGATGTGAAAAATATTCTGGAAGGCAGTGGGATAGAATTCACACCTAAAGAATACCTGGAACTGGTGAAAAATCTTCAAGTTGATAGTTAGCATTTCAAATACTACTAGAGCTTTCAAGGGAGGTTGGTCCTGTGTGTTTAATACAACTTTAAAAAAAACTATATTTATAACATATCCTAATTTTAAAACAACAACAAAACGAATATCTAAGGAATGTTGGCATGGCTTTGTTTTTCCTTTGGAAAGTGTAATTTAGTTCTTTCTTTGGGAATCAGCAACTCTATTTTCTTGAATCCTGCCTTTGGATGTAAAATTTTCAACTATATTGTTTTCACCTTCAAAACTAAAAATAGAAGGAGTAGAAAGGAGTAAGAGAAAGAAGGAAAAGTCAAAGAAAGTAAAAGAAATATGGGTTCATATTCCATTATGCTATTTGCCATCAATTATTGGCTTTGCCCTCCATCACACACAGCACTCAGAGAATTTTCCCCATTCTGTGGTTTCAGATACACTGAAGGGTAAAATCAAAGTTATCTCTAAGGCAAATCATTTAAAAGTATCTTTGTGAAATGATACATTTGTTCTGTCTCTTTAAATCTCTATATTACTTTATCTGTGATGTTAATTGTGCCTTTTCTTACAGATTATGGAAATGTATATAAAAATAGATTGCTAGATGATGTGAAATCTTTCAAAGGTAAGTAACATGATAAAAAGAAAGATAAATAAGATTCCCCTGCCTCATATTTGTATTATCATTTAGCTTTTCTCTTGTGGATCTTATTACCTCTCATCTGAACTAAATTTGCTATTTTGAAAATAGCCTTGCTCAAAATCTTTCATTTTGCTGCTTATTAAGTATGGTTTTTGTCAAATTTAGTTTAAGAGCAGATTTAAATCTGGGTCTACATAGAAAATGTGAAGTGAAGAATTGGCAGTTATTCAAGGCATTTCAGTTGACTAGAAGAACTAAACTGAGCATTTATGCCCTACCTAACCAGAAAGAAGTTTTCAATTTGTTGTTCTACCATTATAATTCATTGGAGAATGAATTTGTACTTTGCAAGATTGCCCTCAAGCCTAAGGAAGAGGTTACAATTCTAATTTCATTTTGTCTACTTTTGTGCACTTGAATGTGTTGCCATTGATATTTATTCTGCTAGCCATGGTGCACAGGGATTTATTAAAATTTTCTCCTTCAGGAAAGTCATTAAATTTCTCTTGTGTTCCTGATTCTTCCTTTAGGTGGGAAGGTTGATGTCAGTAACCTGGAAGACGCTTTAGAAAACATGAAAATCAAGCTCCCAGATAAGAAACTTAAAGATTTGTCACAAAACCTACCAACTGATGGTGAGCATCATAGATATTAGAGATCTTTTAAGGGAAATTTAGATTTATAAGTTTATGTCTGAGAATTCCTGGAACTAGATCTACTTGGGTGCTAATATGACTTTTTAGCTCTTTATAACTCTTTGGACATAAAAGAATATTTTGATTCAGGGTATTTTCATTAATCTCATGGTGCATGGTACAGGTGTTAGAGTGAGTTACAGGTGATAAGTATTTGCTTGAAAGAAGCTGAAAGAGGACTTATTCTCTCAGAGAAGAGGTTGCTAATTTCAGATTAAGTACATGATTTAAATATCTTATAAAAGTCTTGTCACCCAAATACCGTATGATTTTTTCCATATATGGAATTTTAGAAACAAAACAGATGAACATAGAAGGGGAAAAAAGAGAGAGAGGCAAACCGTAAAACAGACTCTTAACTATAGAGAACAAACTGAGAGTTGCTGGAGGAGAGGTAAACGAGGGTGGGTTAAATAGGTGATGGGTATTAAGGAAAGCATGTGTTGTGATGAGCACTGGGTGTTGTATGAAAGTGATGAATCACTAAATTCTATACCTGAAGCTAATATTACACTGTAAGTTAACTAACTGGAATTTAAATAAAAACTTGAAAAAGAAAAAAAGTCTTGTCACCCAACTATACATTCCTATTGGAGGAGGTAATCAAAAGGTTGTAACTACTGGTTGACCCTTTAGCCAGACCCAGGAAACCAGAGGCTCCTCACTCCCTCCTCTATCTCTGGAATGTATTATCCTCTGCCCACCATTCTTACAGTGGGAGCCATGTTCAAGTATGTAATGTTGAAGGAGCAATGTGTTTTGAAGCCATCTGGACAGTATACATGACTGAACCCGGTTAAGGCCTCTATAAGAACTTTTAAGATACCAGAGGGTAGATACAAAGATCTACTCATCTTGTGGCCACCCAGGGAAAGCTTTGTATGTAAGCTCCTTTGCTTAATATATCTGCTGTCTACCAGTCGGGATTGGTCTGCCTGTTCCTTTGGTCTTTCTTGATCACTGTTTATGGGGGCCAGTTTTAGATTTCATCCAGGTAGCTTTCAAGGTTGTGAGCCAACAGTTCCTCTATACTTTTGTGATAACCAACTTCTGATCCCTTCTCCCAAGTTTTGGCACTGGCTTACATTATTCCTTCCTGGTCTACCTTAGGAACTTTAAGCCACAGGTTTTACCTTCTCTTTAAAATAGCTTTCTAGGAGTACCTGGCTGGCTCAGTCAAAAGGACAGGCAACTGCTTGATCTCAGGGTTGTTAGTTCGAGCCCCACATTGGGTGCAAAGATTACATACATATATTATATATACATTAAAAAAGAGCCTTCTAGGGGCACCTGGGGGGCTGAGTCTGTTGAGCATCCAACTCCTGGTTTTGGCTCAGATCATGATATCAGGGTCCTGAGATGGAGCCCATTTTGGGCTCTGCACTGGATGCAGAGTCTGCTTGTCCCTCCCCATGCTTGCTTACTCTTTTTTGCTTGCTTTCTCTCTCAAATAAATAAAATCTTTTTTTAAAAAAATAGACTTACAATTTTCTTACTCTAATTACCAAGAAATATACTCTTCATATTCATCAAAAATAATCCCTGCATTTCTACATTTTCTTTCAATACATAACTATCTTTTAACTTCTTTTACTGTCCAACTACTCTCTGTTCTCACCTGCTCTATAAAAATTTGCAACATTTGATCACCTTAGTCATTCAAATCTTCACTTCTATTGCTGAGCCTTGCTAAGGAAAATCATATAAACTTGCATATTAGAGCCCCTCCAAATTCATTTCCTCCTAAATAGTACAGGACCTAAGAACATTTTAACTCCAGGGGCACCTGAGTGGCTCAGTTCAGTTAAGCATTTGCCTTTGGCTCGGGTCATGATCTCTTATCCTAGGATCAGCCCCTTACCAGGCTACCTGCTTATTGGGGAGTCTGCTTCTCCCTTTCTCTCTGTCACTCCCCCCACTCATGCACAGGCTCTCTCTCTCAAATAAATAAATCCTTAAAAGAAAGAACATTTTAACTCCATTTCCCCTTCCCTACATTAATATTGTTTCATATATTTTAATACTAACTTATATTCTTTTAACTCAGCAAAATATTATGAGTAACAATGTTTTATGAGGCCAGTGTTCATTCAGATTTATCCACTTTTGCCTTTTCTTTGCTATTAATCCTTTTTAATTTATTTTTTCTTTTTACTTCAGACCTTTCATTTGAGATAACTTTGCTTGATGTAACTTCCTTATTTAGGATCTGCTAGTAACAAATAATATGGAAGACATTTTGGCATAAAACATCTTTATTTTACCCTTACTTTTGAAATATATTTTCTCTGGGTTTAGAATTCTAGGTGGACAGTTATGCTCTTTTAGCTCATTGAAGATATCATTCCACTATATTCTGCTTTATAACATTGCTGATGAGAAGTCAGCTGTGAATCTACTGATCTTTGGAAAATAATCTTTTTCTTTTAAAAACAATTCTCTTAAGTTTAAAAGTTTCACTACAATGTGGAAGATAGGAATGGATTTCTTTCCATTTATTCTCCTTGGGATTCTTTGGAACTTCTGAGTCTGAGAATTGGGATCACTCATAAGATCTGGAAAATTCTCAGCCACTGTCTCTTCCAGTATCATCTCTATCCCATAGTCTTTTTTCCCCCTGGAACTCCAGCTAAATGTATATTAAACCTTTTTCCTCCATCTTCCATGACACTTAACCCCTCTTCAGTATTTTCTATATTTTTTTCCTGTGCATCATTCTGGAGGGTTTTGCCTGACTTGACTTCTAGTACACTAACTCTAGTTAGTCTAATTTGCTATTGCATCTAGCTATTTACCTCTTGATTTTATTTCTTGTATTTCTATTGTTTGTATTCCTTTTTTGCATTTTGCCTTGCATTCCTTTGTTTTTATTCTCAATTTCTAGAAACTCGACTTAGTTCTCTTTCAAATCTAATAGCTTATGTTTTTATTTCTTGCAGATATTTTCAAATTTACATAGTTATCTTATAATCTTGGTCTCATAATTCCAGTTAATGAATTGTTTGGGGGGTTTTCTTTACTCTCCGTTGTTTCTTCTGATTTTCACTTACAGTGTCCTTGTTTCCCTATGTGTTTGGTTATTTCCTGTATGCTATTCAATGTCACTGAAAAATTACTGTAAGAATTCTTTGAGACCTGAAATGAAATGCATTCCTCCAGAAAGGATTTGCTTTTCAACTATGACTTTTCATTTCTATCCCCTCATAAGCTTTTCAGGTTCCTTTCTTCAGCTGCACTCATTTAGTTATCACTACTTTACTTGCTTTCTAATTTCTAAATATTACTGAAGTTTCTTGTTCATTGGTATCTCCTCTCCTATATTGTTGCTATCTTTTGTGAGTGATCATAGTTTTTATTCCTTACCTATCATTTTATTGAAGTTTGCAAGAAGAGAAAATAAACACTTACACTTGAGAATAGTAAAAAAAAAAAAAAAAAAGGTTTTGAGACATTACCCCAGTCAACAAATTGATCAAACTATTTTTTTCTGAAAAACAATTAAATAACTAAAATCCATGGGGCACCTGGGTGGTTCAGTTGTTGAGCATCTCCCTTTGGCTCAGGTCATGATCCCAGTAGTCCTGAGTTTGAGTCCCACATCAGCCTCCCTGAAGGGAGCCTACTTCTCCCTCTGCCTATGTCTTTACCTCTCTCTCTGTGTGTCTCTCATGAATAAATAAAATAATCTAAATAAATAATTCATTAATAAATGAATAAATATCCAGACTGAGATCTCCAATTAAAAATTGAGATATGATATACACTAATATAATGAGAATGAAGAAGAGAAATTAAGGAGTCAATCCCATTTACAATTGCACCCAAAAACATAAGATACCTAGGAATAAACCTAACCAAAGAGGTGAAGGATCTATACCCTAAAAACTACAGAACATTTCTGAAAGAAATTGAGGAAGACACAAAGAGATGGAAAAATAATAATAAATAAAAATAAATAATCCATGAGCATGGATTAGAAGAATAAATACTGTGAAAATGTCAATGCTACCCAGGGCAATTTACATGTTCAAGGCCATCCCTATCAAAATACCATGAACTTTCTTCAGAGAGTTGGAACAAATCATCTTAAGATTTGTGTGGAATCAGAAAAGAGCTTGAATAGCCAGGGGAATGTTGAAAAAGAAAACCAAAGCCGGGGGCATCACAATGCTGGATTTCAAACTGTATTACAAAGCTGTGATTATCACGACAGTGTGGTACTGGCAAAAAACAAACAAAAACAAAAACAAAAACAAAAAAAAACAGACATATAGTTCAATGGAACAGAAGAGAGAACCCAGAAATGGGCCCTCAACTCTATGGTCAACTAATATTCGACAAAGCAGGAAAGACCATCCACTGGAAAAAGGACAGTCTCTTCAATAAATGGTGCTGGGAAAAATTGGACAGCCACATGCAGAAGAATGAAACTAGACCATTCTCTTATACCATACACAAAGATAAACTCAGAATGGATGAAAGATCTAAATGTGAGACAAGAATCCATAAAAATCCTAGAGGAGAACACACGCAATACCCTTTTTGAACTTGGCTATAGCAACTTCTTGCAAGATACATCTATGAAGGCAAAGGAAACAAAAGCAAAAATGAACTATTGGGACTTCATCAAGATAAAAAGCTTCTGCACAGCAAAAGAAACTGTCAACAAAACTAAAAGACAGCCTACAGGTTGGGAAAATGCTGTGCGTCACTTGCCATCAGGGAAATACAAATCAAAACCACAATGAGATACCACTTCACACCCATGAGAATGGTGAAAATTAGCAAGACAGGAAACATCAAATGTTGGAGAGGATGTGGAGAAAGGGGAACCCTCTTGCACTGTTGGTGGGAATGTGAACTGGTGCAGCCACTCTGGAAAACTGTGTGGAGGTTCCTCAAAGAGTTAAAAACAGAGCTACCCTACAACCCAGCAATTGCACTACTGGGGATTTGCCCCAAAAATACAGATGCAGTGAAATGCTGGGACTCTTGCACTCCAATGTTTATAGCAACAATGTCCACAATAGCCAAACTGTGGAAGGAGCCACAATGTCCTTCAACAGATGAATAGATAAAGAAGAAAGAAGATGTGGTCTATATATACTCAGCCTTTAGAAAGGACGAATACCCACCATTTGCTTCGACATGGATGGAACTGGAGGATATTATGCTGAGTGAAGTAAATCAGTTGGAGAAGGACAATCATTATACAGTTTCACTCATATGTGCAATATAAGAAATAGTGAAAGGAATTATAGGGGAAAGGAGGGAAAATGAGTGGAAAAAATTAGAGTGACAAAACATGAGAGACTCCTAACTCTGGGAAACGAACAAGGGGTAATGGAAGGGGAGGCAGGCAGGGGGATGGGGTGACTGGGTGCCGGGCACTGAGGAGGGCATTTGACGGGATGAGCATTGGGTATTCTACTATATGTTGGCAAATCGAGCTTCAATTAAACATATATATATGTTTATACTTTATATAAACATATACAAAATATTTTATACATTTAATATATGTGTGTGTGTATATATATATATTTATATACATATAAATTGAGAGGTGAGAAGCTATTGGGTTTGGTCCTCAGGCTAGAGCATATTATGTTACACATGAAGCAAAAATAAGTATTTATACACGCAGATCAAATAAACAGTACTCTGCTTCCCTCAGTGATTCCCATCATATACATGATTAGCTAGTATACCTTTGCTGTTGCTCCTAGGAAATCAGCACAAATTTTCCTTGCTATCTTAGAATAAAAAACTGAAAGAGATTCCTGAAAGTCCATCCTGATAGAGAAGCTGAAAGAAATTTCAAAGGTTTCTTCTTACTTAAACTCAGTGAAATAAATAGTCAATGAAGGCTCTCTGAGGACAGGAGCCATTTCTGTGTTGCTCACTATTGTATCCCAGTGCCTAGCACAGGTATGCAGATATTTGATACTATATAAATATTTGTTGAATGAACAAGAAATGAAATTAATTATATAATGTGTTTAGTGACACTATTCAAGGCTTTCAACAAGAACTTTCCAGTTATAGTAATTAGTAGGTATATTAACTGATAGTTAATTGGATATTTTATGTAAAATGACATTGTGCTATACATACAGCAAGAGCCCCCAAGGTACAAATCTGCTAAATAAATGTATGGAGAGGAGGTGCCTGGGTGGCCCAGTCAGTTAAGCATTTGTCTTTGGCTCACATGATCTCAGGGTCCCTGTTCTGCAGGGAGTCTGCTTCTTACTCTCCCTCTGCTCACTGTCTCTCTCTCTGTCTCTCTCTCTTAAATATATATATTTATTTAAATGTATGGAGAAGGTATACTGGAAACTACTTCAAAAGAAGAATGGCACTGGAGGGTATTATGCTGAGTGAAGTAAGTCCATCAGAGAAGGACAAACATATGATTTCATGCATTCGGGGAATATAAAAAATAGTGAAAGGGATTACAGGGAAAAGGAGAGAAAATGAGTGGGAAATATCAGAGAGGGTGACAGAACATGAGAGACTCCTAACTGTGAAATGAACAAGAGGTAGTGGAAGGGGAGGTGGGCAGGGGGTTGGGGTGACTGGGTGACGGGCACTGAGCGGGGGGGGCACTTGACGGGATGAGCACTGGGTGTTATACTATATGTTGACAAATCAAACTCCAATAAAAAAATATACAAACAAATAAATAAATTTGACCTTAAAAAAAGATGAATGGAATTCCACGGTAATAAATAGCATATTTTTGGTAAGAAATGCTATAATATGCATAATTTCTAAGTTGGAGGGGTTGCCCTAAAATACACTGCATCTGCAATCCTGGAAAAATATACCGATATAAAAGCTAATTCTGTCATTCTGACATGTTCCATTTCACTGTTTAAAATGTTTAATATTACCATGTGCAAAACATTATGCTACTTATTGGACTAGAATGTCTAGGTGGGATAAGGAATACATACATTCTTTTTATTTAAAGGCACTCGCAATCTTTGAGCATGCAATGAACATATCTACTAGAAAAAATGTAATAAACTAAGCTAACTTGGCAATGTCTCACTGGAGAGTGTTAAATTGGGAAATAGCTAGACTTAAAATTCCACTTGCTCTTGTTCCAGGGATCTGGTATAGTAGATGGTATAAAGTGAAGAGAACAAGCCTGAGGAGAGAGATGTTACATGGTGTGTAGAGTTGGGATATTAAAAGAAAGTAGAGAATAAATAATGAAACTGAAGTTAATGTTTTTAGAGGATAATTTTCCTTTTTTTTCTTTTTTAATTTTTATTTATTTATGATAGTCACACACAGAGAGAGAGAGGCAGAGACACAAGCAGGCTCCATGCACCAGGAGCCCGACGTGGGATTCAATCCCGGGTCTCCAGGATCACGCCCTGGGCCAAAGTCAAGCGCTAAACCGCTGCACCACCCAGGGATCCCCAGAGGATAGTTTTCCATTTCATGCTTATCTGCATGTGTGTATTCAACAACAAATCATAAAAAATTAATTCTTTTGCTCTACTTAACAATATTTCTCAATCAGTGCACAATTGTGTCTGTCTGAATTATGGCTTATTTTTTAGCTTCTGGGATGGTTGATCTGCATAAACTGCTAAAAGGAATAAAGAAATTCACAGGCGAGCAAATTGTTTTGTGAAAAAAAGTAGAACTAAAATGCAAACACTTCACATTCACATACATATTTAAGGTTGTGTTTTCTTATTCTGTTATTGACCTTTAACTTCTTCTTTTTTGACAATTAAAGTTTGATTCTAATGACATGAAAATTACTTTGGATTATTTATGTTTTGGCAAAAATGTTGTGGCACTCTCAATAACAAGTTCTATATTCTCTGAAACTTCATTTCTTTAATAATAAATTTATTTTTTATCGGTGTTCAATTTGCCAACATACAGAATAACACCCAGTGCTCATTCTGTCAAGTGCCCCCCCCCAGTGCCCGTCACCCAGTCACCCCCACCTCCCCTCCTCCCCTTCCACCACCCCTAGTTCATTTCCCAGAGTTAGGAGTCTTCATGTTCTGTCTCCCTTTCTGATATTTCCTATGAAACTTCATTTTTTATGTTGTGATTCACTCCAATGGGCAACCTGTTCATTCACTTATTTAACTACCGTCTACTATCACCCAGTAAATTTTAAGGTGAAATTTTGGCAGGGATACAAATAATGTGGGCAGTGAAGATCATCTATCTCACAAGTCAGGCAAAGTGAAGAGTAACAGATTTTAGTGATGATAATAAAATTTAGATTAAGTAGCTGCCTATACATAACTTAGATCACTTTGCCTCCTATATATTCCTTTACTACAATCTGGGTTAACTCCTCTGAGGTTATTAAGAGCATTAGAAATAAGTATTTTATTTAGAACTCACACAATAACTTCTGATAATTGTAGATAACCCTGTGCAAGCTTAGACACTTCATCATTTGGATTCAGAAGGCAATTCTCATCTGTTACCATTCCTGTCTTTTAAAGGAGGAAAAGTTGAAGCCAAGGACATACACAAAGCGCTGGGAAACATGGGGATAGAACTCACAGATAGAGAGCTCTGGAGGTTGTTGAAAATGTTGCCAATGACTAGTAGGTAGTTTACATACTGTGTATGTATGGAGTATCTCTGTGCTGGTGTAAACTTCAGTGTGAAAGCATATAAAAAATGGTTTCTTATAAAAATCTAAAAGGCAAAAAGATCAACTTTAGTTGTAAAGAAATTATGACTTTGACATTTTAGGTATATATTTTTGAGAGGGTATAATATCTTCATACCTGGGCCCTGCCATTAGGAGTATCATTACTCTGGGATGCCTGGCTGGCTCAGTCAGTAGAGCATGTGACACTTGATTTCATGGTTGTAAGTTAAAGCCCCATATTGTGTGTAGAGATTTCTTAAAGTCTTTTTAAAAAGAGTATAGGGACGCCTGGGTGGCCCAGTGGTTGAGCCTCCGCCTTTGGCTCAGGGCACGATCCCAGGGTCCTGGGATTAAGTCCCACATGGGCTCCCCTTGGGGAGCCTGCTTCTTTCTCTGCCTATATCTCTGCCTATCTCTGTGTGTCTCTTGTGAATAAATAAATAACATCTTTAAAAAAAAAAGAGTACCATTACTCTGAGGTTAATGAAGCTTAATCAGGCAAAGATAAAAAGAAGGCTAAGTTAGTAGGTCGTAGAGGAAGGAAAAGGAGAAATCAGTTTGAGGAAAAAGGTATATCTGTTTCAGTGTAGAATGGACAGATGGTTCACATTAAGAATTTTATTTTTTTTCTTATTTATGAAGAGGTATGTGGGCCTGGGAAATGTAGGCAAAGAACTTAAGAGATTTTTAAAGTATATATTTATGAAATTACGCTCTTCCTACTCCTTTTTTTTAACTATCTATATAGACTTTTTTTTTTTTACCTTAAATGTATCTTATTTCACAGCTGATGGAAAGGTAAAGAAAAATACATTGCTCGATTATATAAAAGCTTTTCCTGGTAAGTGAAAATCTTAACAAATGGCAAGTAAAACTAAGATCTGCAGGCTTTACCTTAATTTTTAAAAGACTTACCATTACACAATCATTACATTATTGATTTTACTATCCCTTTAGCCTGTAAATCTACTTTAGATGCAACTATATCCAATTAACTTATCGTTCTCTGACACTGAAAAAGTTTCAAAATTTATTTGCTATCCAGAGCTCTAGTTATTGTCCAAAATAATCAGGTTGACCATATATATTACATATATATATGTATAATATAATATAAAAAGATAGTATGTGGAATTGATATGTAAATACAATTATATATAATTTATATATTATTTTCTTCTAAATACATCTTTCCTGCAAACTATATAAAGAATCCCTAGGATGAGATTGGCAGAATATATTCTATTTCTGGCTTCCACAATAAATCTCTGTTGTGCAATGTGTTGAACATGTCCCACATGTAGCTGAAAACAGGTTTTATGGGGTTTTTTAGTTATTGTGCTCTGGCTTTGTTCCATTCAGTTGGTGTGTGAATATGGCCAGTATTTTTCTTGGATACAGTTATTTTTTATCCCTATTTCTTCTTCTCTGAGGTGGAAAGTGTCACACCTCTAAAATAGAAAGCATCCTGGAAAACTTGGGTTATGAGCTGGAGGGTGAGGAAGTTGAGGACCTGCGCAACCAACTGCCGACTGATGGTAAGCATGTTGTTGTGCCTTCAGGGAGAGTGAGCTCCTCTAATAAAATTTGCAAGTGTATTCATATGGGAAAAGATATTACCTCAGATCATTAGTGTCTAAATCAGAAATCAGTAATCTGTTAAAACAGTGACAGCCACCTGCAGAACTGAATTCCTAGATGCCAACTAGAAATTGACAGATCTAAGAAGCAAGTGAAGAAATGAAACAAAGGAAAGTCAAGAAATTTTAGTCAGAAAAAAAAAGTAAAAATCCCTTAAATCATCATAAATTTTAACTAGACTAAACAAAGGAACATATAATGGCAGAAAAGACAAGTAATCACTTCCCCCAAATCTTTACTTATCTTGAAGATTATCTTCAGATGAGAGATATTTTTCATTGGTCCTGCTTATTTCTGGGATTTTCTCCAGCATTGTATGGATATACCTGCTCCATGCTTCTTGCTCCCTCTTCTGGCAGAATTCTTTTTTTTTTTTTTAATTGAAGTTCAATTTACCAACATACAGTATAACACCCAGTGCTGGGCAGCCCCGGTGGTGCAGCGGTTTAGCACCACCTGCAGCCCAGGGCGTGATTCTGGAGACCCTGAATCGAGTCCCACTTCTCCCTGTGCCTCTGTCTCTCTCTCTCTCTCTCTCTCTCTGTGTCTCTATGAACAAATAAATTTTTAAAATTTTTTTAAAAAAATAAAACACCCAGTGCTCATCCCGTCAAATGCATGCCGCCCTCAGTGCCCGTCACCCAGTCACCCCATCAGCCCCACCCACTTCCCCTTCCACTACTCTTTGTTCGTTTCCCAGAGTTAGGAGTCTCTCATGTCTTGTCACCCTCTCTGATATTTCCCACTCATTTTCCCTCCTTTCCCCTATAATCCCTTTCACTATTTGTTATATTTCTCCATATGAGTGAAAGCATATAATGATTATCCTTCTCTGATTGACTCACTTCACCCAGCATAATACCCTCCAGTTCCATCCACATCGAAGCAAATGGTGGGTATTCGTCATTTCTAATGGCTGAGTAATATTCCACTGTATACATAGACCACATCTTCTTTATCCATTCATCTGTTGAAGGACATCGAGTCTCCTTCTGTTTCTTCTCTGGTTCTTACAACACACCAGGCTGGCTATTGAAAACCTCTCTTTTGTTTTCCAAAAGGTGGAGCTACGAGCTCAAATTTATGGTTTCTCCCTCACCCACAGACCCTAGTGTGTTTTCTGAAGGCACTCACTGTTTACTCTCACCACTATATTCACGAGTATGCACAAGGAGCTTGGGGCAGAGTTAGGGGTGTGGGGTTAGCACTACAGGTGTTGGAACTGCCCCTAGGCCAGGTGTGGGGTTCTTCCAGTGAGGTTCCTCCAACAATTCATGGACAGGCTTCTCTACTGAGTCTTGAAGGCAGTCAGCAGAGACTACACTTGTTTAATGCTCTTTAATATTATCTGCCTATTCCTGATCTACTTTTCCCCAGTCATAGAAGTCCCACCTCAACACTTTGGGTGCTTCAGGAAAAACTGTCTTCTCTAGAAGCATTCCACACAGCTGGGGTAGCTAGGAAATCACAGCCCTCCCTCCCCCTCATCCGCATCCCAGGGAAAGATTGCCACCAGCTGGTGCAGCCCAGCACACTGTTGCCTTAGGAGTGGGGCAGCACTGTCAGGATTCCCCTTACCTCTCCAATGCCTCCAAACTCATTGTTAGCTCCTGTGGAGGGCTGGAATCTCTCCTCTTAAAAGCTGGACCCCCACAAAGCCCTCTGTTTTGGGTGTCTGCCCAAGTCATCACTCTTCTGAATTTTCCCAACCACAACTGAGAGGAGCTGTGGCTGGTTTGCAAGTTCCTGCTGATTCTGCCGCCTGCACTAAAGTCTTTCTCCTTGTTACTCAGTACCCATGTGGGCAAATTCCTGCGGGGTTTCTTGGTATATGGTGCTGGATCCCATAGTGCCCACAGAGATATTTTTATTCAAAAATAGATGCTGAATTTAGTAGTTAAAAAGGGGGACAAGAAAGAGGGATGTCTTATGCTGCCATGATGCTGACATCATTCCTCAATAATTATAAAGTATTAAATGCCTGCTATATGCCACAAACAGTGTTTGGCACTTGAAGTATGTTATAGGGATCCCTGGGTGGCACACCAGTTTAGCGCCTGCCTTTGGCCCAGGGCGCGATCCTGGAGACCTGGGATCGAATCCCACGTCGGGCTCCCGGTGCATGGAGCCTGCTTCTCCTTCTGCCTGTGTCTCTGCCTCTCTCTCTCTCTCTTTGTGTAGGGGATGGAACTGACTGTATTGTGATTCAGAACTTCATAAAGAAATTAAGATTTTTAAAGTGATAAATTTTAATTCAGGATATTAACTTTGAAATGTCCTACAGTCCTAAAACATAGTGAGAAAGAAGTGGGAGAAAAAAAGAGAGGAAGTCAGGTAAAAAGTGTCAAATCAAAGAGATGTAGTTTTAGAACTGTAAAATGGATAAATTTAAAATCTTACTCTGTTCCTTCCCTTTATTCTTTTTTTTAAAAATAAATTTATTTTTTATTGGTGTTCAATTTGCCAACATACAGAATAACACCCAGTGCTCATTCTGTCAAGTGCCCCCCTCAGTGCCCGTCACCCATTCACCCCCACCCCCTGCCCTCCTCCCCTTCCACCACCCCTAGTTCATTTCCCAGAGTTAGGAGTCTTCCATGTTCTGTCTCCCTTTCTGATATTTCCTACCCGTTTCTTCTCCCTTCCCCTCTATTCCCTTTCACTATTATTTATATTCCCCAAATGAATGAGACCATATAATGTTTGTCCTTCTCCGACTGACTTATTTCACTCAGCATTATACCCTCCAGTTCCATCCACGTCGAAGCAAATGGTGGGTATTTGTCATTTCTAAAGGCTGAGTAATATTCCATTGTATACATAAACCACATCTTCTTTATCCATTCATCTTTCGATGGACACCGAGGCTCCTTCCACAGTTTAGCTATTGTGGACATTGCTGCTAGAAACATCGGGGTGCAGGTGTCCCGGCGTTTCATTGCAACTGAATCTTTGGGGTAAATCCCCAGCAGTGCAATTGCTGGGTCGTAGGGCAGATTTATTTTTAACTCTTTGAGGAACCTCCACACAGTTTTCCAGAGTGGCTGCACCAGTTCACATTCCCACCAACAGAGCAAGAGGGTTCCCTTTTCTCCACATCCTCTCCAACATTTGTGGGTTCCTGCCTTGTTAATTTTCCCCATTCTCACTGGTGTGAGGTGGTATCTCATTGTGGTTTTGATTTGTATTTCCCTGATGGTAAGTGATACAGAGCATTTTCTCATGTGCTTGTTGGCCATGTCTATGTCTTCCTCTGTGAGATTTCTGCTCATGTCTTTTGCCCATTTCATGACTGGATTGTTTGTTTCTTTGCTGTTGAGTTTAATAAGTTTTTTATAGATCTTGGATACTAGCCCTTTATCTGATAGGTCATTTGCAAATATCTTCTCCCATTCTGTAGGTTGTCTTTTGGTTTTGTTGACTGTATCCTTTGCTGTGCAAAAGCTCCTTATCTTGATGAAGTCCCAATAGTTCATTTTTGCTTTTGTTTCTTTTGCCTTCGTGGATGTATCTTGCAAGAAGTTACTGTGGCTGAGTTCAAAAAGGGTGTTGCCTGTGTTCTCCTCTAGGATTTTTTTTTAATTTTTATTTATTTATGATAGTCACACAGAGAGAGAGAGAGAGAGAGGCAGAGACATAGGCAAAGGGAGAAGCAGGCTCCATGCACCAGGAGCCCGACGTGGGATTCGATCCTGGTCTCCAGGATCGCGCCCTGGGCCAAAGGTAGGCGCCAAACCGCTGCGCCACCCAGGGATCCCTCCTCTAGGATTTTGATGGACTCTTGTCTCACATTTAGATCTTTCATCCATTTTGAGTTCATCTTTGTGTATGGTGCAAGAGAGTGGTCTAGTTTCATTCTTCTGCATGTGGATGTCCAGTTTTCCCAGCACCATTTATTGAAGAGACTGTCTTTCTTCCAGTAGATAGTCTTTCCTCCTTTATCGAATATTAGTTGACCATAAAGTTGAGAGTCCACTTCTGGATTCTCTATTCTGTTCCATTGATCTATGTGTCTGTTTTTGTGCCAGTACCACACTGTCTTGATGACCACAGCTTTGTAGTACAACCTGAAATCTGGCACTGTGATGCCCCCAGCTATGGTTTTCTTTTTTAAAATTCCCCTGGCTATTCAGGGTCTTTTCTGATTCCACACAAATCTTAAAATAATTCGTTCTAACTCTCTGAAGAAAGTCCATGGTATTTTGATAGGGATTGCATTAAACGTGTAAATTGCCCTGGGTAACATTGACATTTTCACAATATTAATTCTGCCAATCCATGAGCATGGAATATTTTTCCATCTCTTTGTGTCTTCCTCAATTTCTTTCAGAAGTGTTCTATAGTTTTTAGGGTATAGATCCTTTACCTGTTTGGTTAGGTTTATTCCTAGGTATCTTATGCTTTGGGGTGCAATTGTAAATGGGATTGACTCCTTAATATCTCTTTCTTCGGTCTCATTGTTAGTGTATAGAAATGCCACTGACTTCTGAGCATTGATTTTGTATCCTGCCACACTGCCAAATTGCTGTATGAGTTCTAGCAATCTTGGGGTGGAGTCTTTTGGGTTTTCTATGTAGAGTATCATGTCATCGGCAAAGAGGGAGAGTTTGACTTCTTCTTTGCCAATTTGAATGCCTTTAATGTCTTTTTGTTGTCTGATTGCTGAGGCTAGGACTTCCAGTACTATGTTGAATAGCAGTGGTGAGAGTGGACATCCCTGTCTTGTTCCTGATCTTAGGGGAAAAGCTCCCAGTGCTTCCCCATTGAGAATTATATTTGCTGTGGGCTTTTCGTAGATGGCTTTTAGGATGTTGAGGAATGTTCCCTCTATCCCTACACTCTGAAGAGTTTGATCAGGAATGGATTCTGTATTTTGTCAAATGCTTTCTCTGCATCTAATGAGAGGATCATATGGTTCTTGGTTTTTCTCTTGCTGATATGATGAATCACATTGATTGTTTTACGAGTGTTGAACCAGCCTTGCGTCCCGGGAATAAATCCTACTTGGTCATGGTGAATAATCTTCTTAATTATTGTTGGATCCTATTGGCTAGCATCTTGTTGAGAATTTTTGCATCCATGTTCCTCAGGGATATTGGTCTGTAATTCTCCTTTTTGGTGGGGTCTTTGTCTGGTTTTGGAATTAAGGTGATGCTGGCCTCATAGAACGAATTTGGAAGTACTCCATCTCTTTCTATCTTTCCAAACAGTTTTAGTAGAATAGGTATGGTTTCTTCTTTAAATGTTTGATAGAATTCCCCAGGGAAGCCATGTGGCCCTGGACTTTTGTGTCTTGGGAGGTTTTTTGATGACTGCTTCAATTTCCTCCCTGGTTATTGGCCTGTTCAGGTTTTCTATTTCTTCCTGTTCCAGTTTTGGTAGTTTGTGGCTTTCCAGAAATGCGTCCATTTCTTCTAGATTGCCTAATTTATTGGCGTTTAGCTGTTCATAATATGTTTTTAAAATCGCTTGTATTTCCTTGGTGTTGGTAGTGATCTCTCCTTTCTCATTCATGATTTTATTTTTTTTAAGATTTTATTTATTTATTCATGATAGACAGAGAGAGAGAGAGGCAGAGACACAGGCAGAGAGAGATGCAGGCTCCATGCCAGGAGCCTGACGCGGGACTTGATCCTGGGACTCCAGGACCATGCCCTTGGCCAAAGGCAGGCGCTAAACCGCTGAGCCACCCAGGGATCCCTCATTCATGATTTTATTAATTTGAGTCTTCTCTCTCTCCTTTTTAATAAGGCTGGCTAATGGTTTATCTATCTTATTAATTCTTTCAAAGAACAAACTCCTGGTTTTGTTGATCTCTTCCACAGTTCTTCTGGTCTCGATTTCACTGAGTTCTGCTTGAATCTTTATTAACTCTCTTCTTCTGCTGGGTGTAGGATCTATTTGCTGTTTTTTCTCTAGCTCCTTTAGGTGTAAGGTTAGCTTTTGTATTTGAGTTCTTTACAGTTTTTGGATGGATGTTTGTATTGCGATGTATTTCCCCCTCGGGACTGCTTTTGCTGTATCCCAAAGATTTTGAACGGTTGTATCTTCATTCTCATTTGTTTCCATGAATCTTTTTAATTCTTCCTTAATTTCCTGGTTGACCCTTTCATCTTTTAGCAAGATAGTCCTTAACCTCCACGTGTTTGAAGTCCTTCCAAACTTCTTGTTGTGATTTAGTTCTAATTTTAAGGCATTATGGTCTGAGAATATGCAGGGGACGATCCCAATCGTTTGGTATCGGTTCAGACCTGATTTGTGACCCAGTATGTAGTCTAGTCTGGAGAAAGTTCCACGTGCACTTGAGAAGAATGTGTATTCAGTTGAGTTTGGATGTGAAGTTCTGTAGATATCTGTGAAATCCATCTGGTCCAGTGTATCATTTAAAGCTCTCGTTTCTTTGGAGATGTTGTGTTTAGAAGACCTATCAGGTGTAGAAAGTGCTAGATTGAAGTCACCAAGTGTATTATTATATAAGTATGTCTTAATTTTGGTTATTAATTGATTGATATATTTGGCAGCTCCCACATTTGGGGCATATATATTGATGATTGTTAAGTCCTCTTGTTGGATAGATCCTTTAAGTATGAGATAGTGTCCCTCTTGATCTCTTACTACATTCTTTGGGATAAACTTTAATTTATCTGATATGAGGATGGCTACCCCTGCTTTCTTTTGAGGACCATTTGAATGGTAAATGGTTCTCCACCCTTTTATTTTCAGGCTGTAGATGTCCTTCTGTCTAAAATGAGTCTCTTGTAGACAGCAAATAGATGGGTCTTGCTTTTTTATCCAGTCTGACACTCTGCGCCTTTTGATGAGGTCATTAAGCCCATTCACATTCAGAGTTACTATTGAAAGATATGAGTTTAGTGTCATCATAATATCTATTCAGTCCCTGTTTTTGTGGATTGTTCATTGGACTTCTTAATGGGGAATTTTAAGAGTCCCCCTTAGAATTTCTTGCAGAGCTGGTTTGGAGGTCACATACTCTTTCAGTTCCTGCCTGTCTTGGAAGCTCTTTATCTCTCCTTCCATTCTGAATGAGAGCCTTGCTGGATAAAGTATTCTTGGTTGCATTTTTTTCTCATTTAGGACCCTGAATATATCTTGTCAGCCCTTTCTGGCCTGCCAGGTCTCTGTGGAGAGGTCTGTTGTTACCCTAATACTTCTCCCCATAAGAGTTAGGGATTAAAAAAAAAAAAGTTAGGGATTTCTTGTCTCTTGCTTCTTTAAGGATCTTCTCTTTATCTTTGGAATTTGCAAGCTTAACTATTAGATGTCGAGGTGTTGAATGGTTTTTATTGATTTTAGGGGGGATCTTTTTCCTGGATCTGAATGCCTGTTTCCCTTCCCAGATTAGGAAAGTTTTCAGCTATGATTTGTTCAAATACATATTCTGGACCTCTGTCCCTTTCGATGCCCTCGGGAACCCCAATTAAACGTAGGTTTTTCTTCCTCAGGCTGTCACTTATTTTCCTTAATCTATCCTCATGGTCTTTTAATTGTTTGTTTCTTTTTTCCTCAGTTTCCCTCTTTGCCATCAACTTGTCTTCTATGTCACTCACTCGTTCTTCCACCTCGTTAACCCTCATCGTTAGGACCTCTAGTTTGGATTGCATCTCATTCAATTGATTTTTAATTTCTGCCTGATTAGATCTAAATTCTGCAGTCATGAAGTCTCTTGAGTCCTTTATGCTTTTTTCTAGAGCCACCAGTAGCTTTATAATAGTGCTTCTGAATTGGCTTTCTGACATTGAATTGTAATCCAAATTTTGTAACTCTGTGGGAGAGAGGACTGTTTCTGATTCTTTCTTTTGAGGTGAGGTTTTCCTTCTACTCATTTTGCTCAGAGCAGAGTGGCCAAAAACAAGTTGTATTGGGAAAAGGAGAAAAAGAGAGAAGAGGAAGAAGGAAAGAAAAAGAGAAAAGGAAGAAAAAAGAAAAAGAAAAAGAGAAAAAAAAGAAAAAAAGGGGGGGAAGCAAACAGAAATCAAAAAGAAAACAAAAAACAAAAACAAAAAACAAGGGGGAGTATCTTCTGATTCTGTATATTGTAAGTCCCTTGACTTCCCCTGGAACTTTCCAGTGCTGCTTGGTCAATAATTTGTTTTTCCCTTGTCTGTCTAGCTGGTCTTCTGGGGGGAGGGGCCTATTGTGCTGATTTTCAGGTGTTAGCACTTGGAGGAGCTGCTCTGCCCCCTGCCTGGTACAGGGCTCAGTGAGTGATGTTTATCCTGTTTATCCTGTGAGGCCACTGTGAGGTTCAGTGGGGGGTTGTTTACCCTGTGAGGCCCCAGGAGGAACAGCAACAGTGGCAGCGGCCAGCTCTGGAGCTTCTTCATGTGCTCCTAAGTCCACAGCTTCCTCATCCTGAAGTCCGGGGTTTCCCATCACACACCTGCCTCCCCTCGGAGGACTCAGAATGTGTGGCTCATCCAGAGATTGCAAGCTCCAACTGAGGCTTTGCCCCTGATGCTCAGACTCACACACCACGTCCCTGAGACGCTCAGGATGTACCTCCACCACCTCCTGACCCCATCCCCAGAAGCCCATTCCTGTTTCTGCTGGTAGCACCCTGTCCTTCCTGCCGCTCTCACCAAAACACCTTGGGATCATCCCCGACATCTGTCTTCCTGTCCCATTGTACACCACATCCGATGAGAGCTGCAGTTCACGTCTCCCCCGCCTCCACTGTCCCACCCCCACCCAACCCCCTGCTGGCCATTGTCACCAGCCTGGTTCACAGTGGCCTCGAGGTGTCTCCCTGCTTCTACCCTTCAGCTCTGGACATGGCCAGTAGCTGGCATGTGGTGGCTTGAGTTGTCGGCTAAACTAGTCACTTCTTTCATGGAACACCATTTTTGCTCAAAAGAACCACCCTCGGGCTATAATTATTCACACTTGGGTGTTTGGCAGGCATTTCCTCTAATGTGAGCTTGTCTTTTAAGAAAAATGGACGGTATCGGATGTCAGTTGTGAAATCCCAGCATTCAAGCGAAAAATAGGATTTTACAAACTTGAATCTAATGCCATGAGCTTGACAGCGTCCCAGCAGTTAGCCTTTTAGGAGGTTGGTGATCGTATCAGCCGACGTGATTTATCTGTACATCGTACAATAAAGCATGACCGTACTCAGAAGATCTGCATAGCTCAACAAGCACTACGTTGTGCATGACCGAGGCATCCCACTACGGGATCGTGCCTCAGTAATAACCCATTCTAAGCGCAAGGTAGGCCAGTGGATTTTTGGGTAACAGCGTGACAGGCTCATCGGTCAGAGTCCATGTGGCACCTGACCTTTAAGAAACGACTGCCTGTGGCGTGGTACTTGAGTGACAGAGAAAACCCACGAGTATCTGGGGAGGCTGTTGAAATACGTCTCCCCTTTCTGGCTGCGGACCTGTGCGAAGCTGGTTTTGTTGATGGGCTGCACCCAGCACAGCGGCCATAATCCCTTAAATCAGGCATCGCAGAGGCTTGTGAAAATGTAACACGATGCCACTTTTCTCACTAAATTGTGTGAAATAGAGTGGACTTCCATAAACACAGTTACGTTGACCTATAGCAGGTTTGTTACCGTTCTCAAAAATCTTTAAATTGTCCTAGTGCTAACCCATGACACAGTAGGAGTAGATTAGCATGTGTGTGCGTCACCCACACGAGCACACGTTCCGTGATGTCCTCAATCATTTTTAAGGCCGCAGAAGGTTCTGAGGACCAAAGCGTATGAGGGCCGCCAGCATGGGCCACAGCCGCACCCTTCTCCCTGTGACTCCCATCACAGCTCGCCCACGCGTCACCTTCCCGTCGGGGCCTTCCGTGGCCCGCTGGTGGCTGTCACAGCCCCAGCCCGGGGGACGCCTGGTCCCTGTCTTGTGCCTTGGGCTCTGCCCTGGGCTGCCCGACCCGGCACCCCCGTCCTTTACTCTGTGTCCCCCGCGGATTAAGCTCCGGGAGGCTTGGGGCCCGTGCAACACAGCAGCCGCCTGTGCAACAAGCAAGCGCGGGAGGGGAGCCGTGGCCTGGGGTGGGTGCAGAGTGTGCGCCTTGGCCAGGTACCCCCGCCCGGACTAGGCCCCACCCCACCCCCCCGGCCCCCACCCCAGCCCCACGGCGGCCCCACCCAGCCCCATCCGGTCCCATAGCGGCCCCACCCAGCCCCCCCCCCGGCCACCCCCGCCACCCCCCCAGCCCACCCGGCCCCATGGCCGCCCGCCCGCCCGCCCGCCCGCCTTCAGCACCAGCTCCTCTCCCCACAGCCAACATGGCCGCAGCCATAGGCGGCTTCCTCTACTTCTTCACCTACATCCCGTACCTCTTCGTTGCTCCCCGCTACAACTGGATGACTCTCAGCCAGAAGCTGCTCTCCTGCCTCCTGTCCAACGTTGCCATGGCCATGGGAGCCCAGCTTATAGGGAAATTTGAAGCCAAAGGTGAGTATCTTCCTCTGGCGAGCCACGCTTGCCGCCCCGGTTACCCCGAGAGCGCGAGGCGGGTGGCCTCCCTCCGGGTCGGGAGCCCTGGGGAGGTGGCCCCGACCTGCAGCGCGGGGGACAGAGCGCTCACGACGGCCACCGTCGCCCAGAGCGGCTGTTGCTGCGGGAGAGCAGCACCCGGCCCCAAAGTCTGCGGGGGAGCAGCCCCCAGCTCCGGTCAGGCGGGCTGGGGAGGAGGCCGCGGGCACGGGGTCATGGGCCAGGACCGTTTTCGAGATTTCTGTGAAACTTCCCGATCCTGTGAACGTCATGGGGTCGAAGTAAAGACACCGTTGGGCGCACGCCCTCCCGTCTGCGAGCCCTGCACCGGCCCAGGCCTGCGCAGCGGCCCCAGGCCCAACCTTGAAGGCCACCCGCTGTGGGGTGCCCCCGGGAGGGCCCTGGAGGGCAGAGGGGGCCGTGGCTGCTGGGAGGATGCAGGAGGGTGAGCGTGAGCTGCCGCGTGGCCACAGATATCCCGTCTGGGGACCGCCCTGCGCTGCCCTCGCTGTGCAGTTCAGGCCGCGTGGTCTCACCCCGGGTGTGGCAGAGTCCTGGCCGTCGTGTGTCCTAGCGCGGGTCTGCGGGCGGGGGGCGGCCTCCTCTTGAGCTCGAGTGGTCTTCTTCCTTGGCAGTGTCTCCTGAGCCCTCGGCCCTAAATACCTGCGTTTCTGTCTTTGGTCATGTGTGACCCACGTAGGCTTTTTAAATGCACCGCCCCTCCCGGGGCTTCAAAAACTTTTTACAAAGCCATGAACGAGAATCTATCTACATGGCTACTCTCGGCCTTCAAAGTTCTCTGCTGATTTTGCTCAACACAGACAAACTGACAAACTTCTAGTTGCTTGAGAGGGACCAAAGCCAGAGCACAGCCAGTTCCACGGGGCCCCTTGAGCCGACAGAGGGTCACCAGCCACGCAGAAGCCCTGGGCACCATTAGGATGTGGGGTTTCAAACCAGGGGGGTTCAAGACCCATGGGTGCCACTCGGGAGAGCTTTATACGTGCCTCAAGTACTTCTCTTTTTTGAAAAGACTTGCGTTCAACATACACTATTCGTGTCGGCCTTACTGGAATCATACATACGTAGGTGTGTGTTTGTGTGTGCACACATGTGGATTGTGTGTGTGCACACGACTACCACATACATGGACACGTGCAGACGTGCATGTTGGTCGTAAATCGAACAGGAGCCCACCTCATCAGCCCCACGAGCTCTGGTGGCTCACGGTTGTCCGGAGCCTTGGGGAAGGTCCTCAGCTGTGCTGTAAATGCAGGAAGGGACAAGTCATGCTCACTGCAGTGACGTGCACATGTGTGCTGTCGCGCCCCAGGGCCTGTCTCAGGCCCACGTCCCGCTGTGTCTTCTAGGTGTGGGCGTCCAGTGGCGAGACCTCCTGAGTCCTGTCAACGTGGATGACGACTTCTCCTTCGGGCAAGTGCTGGGCATGCTGCTGCTGGACTCTGTGCTCTACGGCCTGGTGACCTGGTACGTGGAGGCCGTGCTCCCAGGGCAGTTCGGCATGCCCCAGCCCTGGTACTTCTTCATCATGGTGAGTCCTCACGGCCCTTTTCTGCACACTGGCCACCTCCGCGAGAGTAGGGGTGTCCTCCACACACTCTGCAACGCTTCCTCGGGCTGGGAGAGGGGACCCCGTCCTGTGTGCAGTCACTGAGCCGTGTGTCCCAAAGACCCTAAGACCCTCCACTGGCCAAGAGGAGCCCTGCACTTCAGGGTCGGAGAGAAGAGGCTCACGAGGGACCCACACATCCCATCCCCGGCCTCATCTCAAACAAACATCCTACTGGGTTTTCTGCCGACAAAGTAATACAGCGACTCATAAAAATGATGCTGCTTCTAGAATTCACAGCACAGTCCCACCACCCAGAGATGACCCAGGCTGGCCCGCTGGCGTGTAGTTCAGATGGTTTTCCTGTGCACATACTTACGGCCTGAGCGTATGTGCGTGTGACATGCATGTGCTTAGTTTTGTTTTTTTAAGATTTTATTTATTCATGAGAGACAGAGAGAGACGCAGAGACACAGGCAGAGGGAGAAGCAGGCTCCATGCAGGGAGCCCGACGTGGGACTCAATCCCAGGACCCCAGGGTCACGACCTGAGCCAAAAGGAGGTGCTCAACCACTGAGCCACTGGGTGCCCCACATGTGCTTGTTTTCATAAAAAGGGGACTGTGCTGTAAAGATGCCCAAGACTGGTTTTTTAACCTAATCATCTTAAGTACAAACGTGCCTGGATCTTTTCATGAATACTTTCAGTTTTTTATTTATAAATTTTGTTTTACTTTTTTTGAATCATGTTTACATATCTGCATTTTCCTGAGTCACCTTCTCTTTGAGTGCACGGTGCCGTGTGGAGGGGCCGCCGTGGGCTCCATCAGCCCCTGTTGGTGGTCACTGAGGTGCCCCGTTGGTGCCCGCTCTCTGGCGCTCACTGGCGTGCTCCATCAAAGTGAAGACGCCCCTGACCCACGGACGCCCTGTCACTTTGTCATCAAGAGAGAGAAACGCTGACAGTTACACTTGTGGCATTCAGTGATTTGTAGCACACGCTCTGGTGTCACTTACAACATGAGCGGTGTGTCCCTGGAACCAGTGTTGCTAGGACCATTCCAGGCATGGCAAGTACCCCGGGGTGGAGATGGGGGTCTCCCTGCAGGGCTGAGTTGGGGCGGCTCTCCTGGGGGCCCGTTTGTCCCTTTCCTATGACCCTGCCCACACCAGTGTGCCCCCTGTGCCCACAGCCATCCTCAAGGGCATGGCTCTGCACAGCCTCTGGCTACATTCTTACCCCTCCCGCAGCCTGGCCCTGTGATGGCAGGACGGATGGCGGGGATCGTCCAGACGGGGTGGTGAAGCTTCCTCATGGCAGGGGGAGACTGGGCCTTTGGGCTTCTCTTGCTTATTTTGTGAGCTCCTGTGGAGCTGAGTGAGGCCAGGCAGGGGCGTGCAGTCACAGCCTCCTCCGTGTTTTGCCCAGATACCACTCTGGACTGGAACGTTGGCTGGCCTGTCTTTGGTTCAAAGGCCCTTATTGACTTTTCCTCTGTGTCACATCTGAGTCGTCTGCACTCCAAGTCAGCCTGCCAGGGACCGGGTGCCTAGATGGCAGATCAGGAAAGGCTCAGAACATCCCCAGGGCAGATGAGGGAGAAGCCACGTGGCTCGTAGCCTCAGGCCCTGTTCCCTCTGCAGCAGCCCACCGCCCTGCTGAGGGCTGCATGCTGTAGTGTAGTTAGCGTGTCTGTGTTAGTGTTTCTGCTTCATCACACACGAAACAAATTGACACGAGTCGGCTCCTTGAGACCCGTCTGATTTCCATCCCAGCCCTCGTACTGGTGCGGACACCCACGGACAGTTTTGGGAAAGGAAGAGGAAGACGATGACCCAGAGAAAGCCCTCAGAACGGAGTACTTTGAGGCTGAGCCAGAGGACCTGGTGGCTGGGATCAAGATCAAGCATGTGACCAAGGTGCCACACTCCGTGGGGTTGGTGGGGACGGGGGCCTCGCCCTCGCCCAGGGCTCTCTCCAAGCCAGTGACCATCCCCAGGCCTTGTTGCCCTCTGGGCCCCCGTGACTGCTCTCTGACCACTCCCCAGGCTCCGTCCCCAGGGCCCAGGGGATCAGGCCTGAGTCAGCAGCACACGCCACTTGGAATGAACCCTCCTGTCAGCTTTGCAAACGCTTGCTGTGCTCAGGGCACTAGGGACAGACGTTGGGCCCCTGCCAAGCTGGGGGGCTATGGGCGATGGGAGCAGCATGGCCTCCAGTCAGCACTCTGCCTGAAACTTCCTGCCTCCGTGTTGATGTGATGCTGGACAGGGTCTCCTGAGTCCCTTCGGACAGGTGCTCCGGAGGGTAGTTGGGGGCAGGGTGGGGTCTGAAGCCCAGGGCCGCCATCTGCCTCTGCTGCAGGTGTTCAGAGTGGGGAGCAAGGCAGCTGTCAGAGACCTGACCCTGAACCTGTACGAGGGGCAGATCACGGTGCTGCTGGGTCACAACGGCGCGGGGAAGACCACCACGCTGTCCATGCTCACAGGTGAGGGGCCCAGCCATAGGCCTTCACAGCCCCCCAAGGCGGGAGCGGCCTCACTGGCCAACCTACGGCCAGGGTGCTCCGTGAAATGAAGTAAAGCCACGGGCATGAGACAAGCCTTGCCCTCGTGCCGACCAGTGGGGCGTCTGCACCGAACTTACAGCTCCGGGTCTTCTGCTCGGCCCTAGGTCTCTTTCCCCCGACCAGTGGACGGGCATATATCAATGGGTAGAACCATTGTTCCCATAGGCTTACTCATGAGGCACACATCTCACTTCCATACAAGATTTCACTGTGTAACACCTTGACTTTACGCTTGTGGATAATAAACAAAAAATGCGTCAGTGGTAAAACCACTGTGTTCTGTTGAGCAGGCCCTAAATTCAGAGCCACTGAGAAACCAAACATTCCCTTTGTGACTTTTGAGGCCAAAAACAAGGAATCAGCCCAATCTATAATTTCTGGCTTTGGTTTTTCAATGCTCACTTCAAAATTCTAGATGGGCAGTTGGGAGTTAGGGAGTGGGAACTAATTTTAACCAAACCTTTTAATAGCTTTAAATTACCTTGTATGGATGTACTTCTATAGAAACACAATTAGATGAACACAAATTTGAACATTAAAGGCCAGTTTTTAATTTCTTCATTTAACTGACTGGATATCTACCGTGTTTCTACTTTGTGAGGAGGCCTGGACAAGATTTTGAGAGTTTGCTAAAATGAGTACTTTATAAGTCTGGCCATAACCATCTTACTTTAGCCGTGGAAGCAGGTGTGGAATTAGGATTTACAAACTCATTGCCTGAAGGCAAATTTGGCCTACAGTCCTGCTGTGTTTGCTTGTTTTGTCAAATTCTAATTTGAATGCTTCAAGCTTAGCATGCACTGGCCCACTCATTCTTTGCTGATTTACTTTTGGCCACTCCAAACAATTATACTACTCACCCTGACCCCTGAAGGACCTGACTTAGCAATTCTGAAGTAAAAAAGTAACCATACTATATAGGAAATGAAATTAGTAGGAAACCAATGTGTTGTAGAGAGAAACACAGGCTTTTCATCTGAAATAGACTTGTGTATTAATGTTGGTTCTGCTACTTAATACCTATTTGATCCTCAACAGGTTCTATTACGTCTTTGAACCTTAGTTTTCTTACTTACAGATGGAGATAAAAAGACTGACAATGTGGTTGTGAGGATTAAACAAGGTAGTATTTCTTACTCTCACAAGATGTATCATGTTGTGAAGTCTTTGTA
>JAEUCK010003670.1:0-11375 GCA_017311455.1 Otocyon megalotis megalotis
GTGAGAAGCTAGCTGAATGCCTTGTCCAAAGGCAACTTACTGACCAGTGTTCAGCTCACACCCAGTCCCTTACAGTTCTACACTGCCTGCAGAATGAGTTACGAACATCCTCACTAGACACGGTTGTCAGAAGCTCATAGGAAACAAGAGGCTAGCTGCAGGCTTCAATGCTTGTGTCTCCTGGTGCAGTATAGCGGTATACATGGAACCTCGTGACTTACAATGTAGCTGCATTGTCACGGCCATAAGGACGAAGCTAGTTGAGAGCTGCTTTCCAGACTTGCTTCCTTTTGAGAGTTGAGCTCAAGGCAGGACCCTCCCGCATCCCGACTGCTTGTACATATAGCTGCGAATATCCCTATGTTAGGTGCTGGGAGACGTGAGTAATGCATGTGGAAGCGTCAGTCCTGTACTCAGGTGTATCTTGTGGAATACAGTGATTTCCACCTGCCTTCTTTAATGAGAGTGTAGCTAGGTTCTAACACCCAGGTATGAGTGCGTAGTAGATATCTGGCTCGCAGGCATACACACTTCTGAGAGTTGAGCATAAGGCGTGTGCCTCCCACATCCTGCCTGCAGGTACACGTCGCTCCTAATAGGCCTAGGCTCGATGCGTGACTGAAGTGTTGGGACACGTAAGGGGAAATTGCCGGTCGACAAGACTAGTGCCTACAAGCTCAATCCAGCGATTTCCTACTAATTCCCGTCTTAGACTCGTGCTACATAGTAAGTTCCCTACGTGAGAAGCTAGCTGAATGCCTAGTGCAAAGGCAACTTACTTCCCAGAGTTGAGCTCAACCCCGTCCCTCATGGTTCCATACTGCCTGCAGAATGTGTTTCAAACATCTTCACCGTAGACGGTTGTCAGAGGCTTGGGAGAAGCAAGTGGAGTAATGCACACTTCGAATGCGTGGCCGGATGCAGTAGAGCAGTATTCGTAGAACCTCCTTACTTAGAATACTGCTAGTTTCTCATGGCCATAAGAACGCAGCTAGTTGAAAGCTGGCTTCGAGGCATGCTTCCTTTTGAGAGTTAAGCTCAAGGCAGGACCCTTGCGCATCCTGACTGCTTGTAGACGTAGCTGCGAACATGCTCATGTTAGGTGCTGGGAGACGTTGTGAGAAATGCATGTGGAAGCCTCAACCCGTATTCAATTGTACCTTGTGGAATACAGCGATTTCCACCTGCCTTCAATTAGAGTGTAGCTAGGTCCTAACTCCCATGTAGGAGTGGGTAGCAGATATCTGCCTCACAGGCATACACACTTCTGAGAGGTGAGCATACGGCTGGTGCCTCCCACATCCTGCCTGTTGGTATACGTCGCTCCTAAAAGCCTAGGCTCACTGCGTGACTGAAGTGTTGGGAGACGCAAGGGGAAATTGCCGGCCGACAAGACTAGTGCCTACAAGCTCATCCACCGATTTCCTACTAATTCCCGTCTTAGACTGGTGCTACATACGAAGTTCACTACGTGAGAAGCTACCTGAATGCCTAGACAAAGGCAACTTACTTCCCAGAGTTGAGCTCAACCCCCGTCCCTCCCGGTTCCATACTGCCTGCAGAATGTGTTACAAACATCTTCACCGTAGACGGTTTTTGGGAGAAGCAAGTGGAATAATGCACACTTCGAATGCGTGGCCGGATGCAGTAGAGTAGTATTCGTAGAACCTCCTGACTTAGAATACTGCTAGTTTCTCACGGCCATAAGAACGCAGCTAGTTGAAAGCTGGCTTCGAGGCATGCTTCCTTTTGAGAGTTAAGCTCAAGGCAGGACCCTCGCGCATCCTGACTGCTTGTAGACGTAGCTGCGAACATGCTCATGTTAGGTGCTGGGAGACGTTGTGAGAAATGCATGTGGAAGCCTCAACCCGTATTCAACTGTACCTTGTGGAATACAGCGATTTCCACCTGCCTTCTTCATTTAGAGTGTAGCTAGGTCCTAACTCCCATGTATGAGTGGGTAGCAGATATCTGCCTCGCAGGCATACACACTTCTGAGAGTTGAGCATACGGCTGGTGCCTCCCACATCCTGCCTGTCGGTATACGTCGCTCCTAAAAGGCCTAGGCTCACTGCGTGACCGAAGTGTTGGGAGACGCAAGGGGAAATTGCCGGCCGACAAGACTAGTGCCTACAAGCTCAATGCAGCGATTTCCTACTAATTCCGTCTTAGACTGGTGCTACGCACTAAGTTCCATACGTGAGAAGCTAGCTGAATGCCTTGTCCAAAGGCAACTTACTTACCAGTGTTGAGCTCACACCCAGTCCCTTACAGTTCTACACTGCCTGCAGAATGAGTTACGAACATCCTCACTAGACACGTTTGTCAGAAGCTCATGGGAAACAAGAGGCTAGCTGCAGGCTTCAATGCTCGTGACTCCAGGTGCAGTATAGCGGTATACATGGAACCTCGTGACTTACAATGTAGCTGCATTCTCACGGCCATAAGGACGAAGCTAGTTGAGAGCTGCCTTCCAGACTTGCTTCCTTTTGAGAGTTGAGCTCAAGGCAGGACCCTCCCGCATCCCAACTGCTTGTACACATAGCTGCGAACATCCCTATGTTAGGTGCTGGGAGACGTGAGTAATGCATGTGGAAGCGTCAGTCCTGTACTCAGGTGTATCTTGTGGAATACAGTGATTTCCACCTGCCTTCTTCAATGAGAGTGTAGCTAGGTTCTAACACCCAGGTATGAGTGCGTAGTAGATATCTGGCTCGCAGGCATACACACTTCTGAGAGTTGAGCATACGGCGTGTGCCTCCCACATCCTGCCTGCAGGTACACGTCGCTCCTAATAGGCCTAGGCTCGATGCGTGACTGAAGTGCTGGGAGACGCAAGGGGAAATTCGCGGCCGACAAGACTAGTGCCTACAAGCTCAATCCACCGATTTCCTACTAATTCCCGTCTTAGACTGGTGCTACATACTAAGTTCCCTACGTGAGAAGCTAGCTGAATGCCTAGTGCAAAGGCAACTTACTTCCCAGAGTTGAGCTCAACCCCCATCCCTCACGTTTCCATGCTGCCTGCAGAATGTGTTACAAACATCTTCACCGTAGACGGTGGTCAGAGGCTTGGGAGAAGCAAGTGGAATAATGCACACTTCGAATGCGTGGCCGGATACAGTAGAGTAGTATTCGTAGAACCTCCTGACTTAGAATACTGCTAGTTTCTCACGGCCATAAGAACGCAGCTAGTTGAAAGCTGGCCTCGAGGCATGCTTCCTTTTGAGAGTTAAGCTCAAGGCAGGACCCTCGCGCATCCTGACTGCTTGTAGACGTAGCTGCGAACATGCTCATGTTAGGTGCATGGGGGACGTTGTGAGAAATGCATGTGGAAGCCTCAACCCGTATTCAACTGTACCTTGTGGAATACAGCGATTTCCACCTGCCTTCTTCAATTAGAGTGTAGCTAGGTCCTAACTCCCATGTATGAGTGGGTAGCAGATATGTGCCTCGCAGGCATACACACTTCTGAGAGTTGAGCATAAGGCGTGTGCCTCCCACATCCTGCCTGTCGGTATACGTCGCTCCTAAAAGGCCTAGGCTGGAAGCGTGACTGAAGTGTTGGGAGACGCAAGCGGAAATTGCCGGCCGACAAGACTAGTGCCTACAAGCTCAATGCAGCGATTTCCTACTAATTCCCGTCTTAGACTGGTGCTACGCACTAAGTTCCATACATGAGAAGCTAGCTGAATGCCTTGTCCAAAGGCAACTTACTTACCAGTGTTGAGCTCACACCCAGTCCCATACAGTTCTACACTGCCTGCAGAATGAGTTACGAACATCCTCACTACACACGTTTGTCAGAAGCTCATAGGAAACAAGAGGCTAGCTGCAGGCTTCAATGCTTGTGTCTCCAGGTGCAGTATAGCGGTATACATGGAACCTAGTGACTTACAATGTAGCTGCATTGTCACGGCCATAAGGACGAAGCTAGTTGAGAGCTGCTTTCCAGACTTGCTTCCTTTTGAGAGTTGAGCTCAAGGCAGGACCCTCCCGCATCCCGACTGCTTGTACATATAGCTGCGAATATCCCTATGTTAGGTGCTGGGAGACGTGAGTAATGCATGTGGAAGCGTCAGTCCTGTACTCAGGTGTATCTTGTGGAATACAGTGATTTCCACCTGCCTTCTTTAATGAGAGTGTAGCTAGGTTCTAACACCCAGGTATGAGTGCGTAGTAGATATCTGGCTCGTAGGCATACACACTTCTGAGAGTTGAGCATAAGGCGTGTGCCTCCCAAATCCTGCCTGTTGGTATACGTCGCTCCTAAAAGGCCTAGGCTCACTGCGTGACTGAAGTGTTGGGAGACGCAAGGGGAAATTGCCGGCCGACAAGACTAGTGCCTACAAGCTCAATCCACCGATTTCCTACTAATTCCCGTCTTAGACTGGTGCTACATACTAAGTTCCCTACGTGAGAAGCTACCTGAATGCCTAGTTCAAAGGCAAATTACTTCCCAGAGTTGAGCTCAACCCCCGTCCCTCACGGTTCCATACTGCCTGCAGAATGTGTTACAAACATCTTCACCGTAGACGGTTGTCAGAGGCTTGGGAGAAGCAAGTGGAATAATGCACACTTCGAATGCGTGGCAGGATGCAGTAGAGTAGTATTCGTAGAACCTCCTGACTTAGAATACTGCTAGTTTCTCACGGCCATAAGAATGCAGCTAGTTGAAAGCTGGCTTCGAGGCATGCTTCCTTTTGAGAGTTAAGCTCAAGGCAGGACCCTCGCGCATCCTGACTGCTTGTAGGCGTAGCTGCGAACATGCTCATGTTAGGTGCTGGGAGACGTTGTGAGAAATGCATGTGGAAGCCTCAACCGGTATTCAACTGTGCCTTGTGGAATACAGCGATTTGCACCTGCCTTCTTCAATGAGAGTGTAGCTAGGTCCTAACTCCCATGTATGAGTGGGTAGCAGATATCTGCCCCGCAGGCATACACACTTCTGAGAGTTGAGCATAAGGCGTGTGCCTCCCACATCCTGCCTGTTGGTATACGTCGCTCCTAAAAGGCCTAGGCTCACTGAGTGACTGAAGTGTTGGGAGACGCAAGGGGAAATTGCCGGCCGACAAGACTAGTGCCTACAAGCTCATCCACCGATTTCCTACTAATTCCCGTCTTAGACTGGTGCTACATACGAAGTTCACTACGTGAGAAGCTACCTGAATGCCTAGACAAAGGCAACTTACTTCCCAGAGTTGAGCTCAACCCCCGTCCCTCCCGGTTCCATACTGCCTGCAGAATGTGTTACAAACATCTTCACCGTAGACGGTTTTCAGAGGATTGGGAGAAGCAAGTGGAATAATGCACACTTCGAATGCGTGGCCGGATGCAGTACAGTAGTATTCGTAGAACCTCCTGACTTAGAATACTGCTGGTTTCTCACGGCCATAAGAACGCAGCTAGTTGGAAGCTGGCTTCGAGGCATGCTTCCTTTTGAGAGTTAAGCTCAAGGCAGGACCCTCTCGCATCCTGACTGCGTGTAGACGTAGCTGTGAACATGCTCATGTGAGGTGCTGGGAGACGTTGTGAGAGATGCATGTGGAAGCCTGAACCCGTATTCAACTGTACCTTGTGGAATACAGCGATTTCCACCTGCCTTCTTCATTAGAGTGTAGCTAGGTCCTAACTCCCATGTATGAGTGGGTAGCAGATATCTGCCTCGCAGGCATACACACTTCTGAGAGTTGAGCATACGGCTGGTGCCTCCACATCCTGCCTGTCGGTATACGTCGCTCCTAAAAGGCCTAGGCTCACTGCGTGACCGAAGTGTTGGGAGACGCAAGGGGAATTGCCGGCCGACAAGACTAGTGCCTACAAGCTCAATGCAGCGATTTCCTACTAATTCCCGTCTTAGGCTGGTGCTACGCACTAAGTTCCATACGTGAGAAACTAGCTGAATGCCTTGTCCAAAGGCAACTTACTTACCAGTGTTGAGCTCACACCAGTCCCTTACAGTTCTACACTGCCTGCAGAATGAGTTACGAACATCCTCACTAGACACGTTTGTCAGAAGCTCATAGGAAACAAGAGGCTAGCTGCAGGCTCAATGCTTGTGTCTCCTGGTGCAGTATAGCGGTGTACATGGAACCTCGTGACTTACAATGTAGCTGCATTGTCACGGCCATAAGGACGAAGCTAGTTGAGCTGCCTTCCAGACTTGCTTCCTTTGAGATTTGAGCTCAAGGCAGGACCCTCCCGCATCCCGACTGCTTGTACACATAGCTGCGAACATCCCTATGTTAGGTGCTGGGAGACGTGAGTAATGCATGTGGAAGCGTCAGTCCTGTATTCAGCTGTCTCTTATGGAATACAGTGATTTCCACCTGCCTTCTTCAATGAGAGTGTAGCTAGGTTCTAACACCCATGTATGAGTGCGTAGTAGATATCTGCCTCGCAGGCATACACACTTCTGAGAGTTGAGCATACGGCGTGTGACTCCCACATCCTACCTGCAGGTACACGTTGCTCCTACTAGGCCTAGGCTCGATGCGTGACTGAAGTGCTGGGAGACGCAAGGGGAAATTCGCGGCCGACAAGACTAGTGCCTACAAGCTCAATCCACCGATTTCCTACTAATTCCCGTCTTAGACTGGTGCTACATACTAAGTTCCCTACGTGAGAAGCTAGCTGAACGCCTAGTGCAAAGGCAACTTACTTCCCAGAGTTGAGCTCAACCCCCCGTCCCTCACGGTTCCATACTGCCTGCAGAATGTGTTACAAACATCTTCACCGTAGACGGTTGTCAGAGGCTTGGGAGAAGCAAGTGGAATAATGCACACTTCGAATGTTTGCCGGATTCAGTAGAGTAGTATTAGTAGAACCTCCTGACTCAGAATACTGCTAGTTTCTCACGGCCATAAGAACGCAGCTAGTTGAAAGCTGGCTTCGAGGCATGCTTCCTTTTGAGAGTTAAGCTCAAGGCAGGGCGCTCGCGCATCCTGACTGCTTGTAGACGTAGCTGCGAATATACTCCTGTTAGGTGCTGGGAGACGTTGTGAGAGATGCATGTGGAAGCCTCAACCCGTATTCAACTGTACCTTGTGGAATACAGCGATTTCCACCTGCCATCTTCAATTAGAGTGTAGCTAGGTCCTAACTCCCATGTATGAGTGGGTAGCAGATATCTGCCTCGCAGGCATACACACTTCTGAGAGTTGAGCATACGGCTGGTGCCTCCCACATCCTGCCTGTCGGTATACGTCGCTCCTAAAGGCCTAGGCTCACTGCGTGACTGAAGTGTTGGGAGACGCAAGGGGAAATTGCCAGCCGAGAAGACTAGTGCCTACAAGCTCAATGCAGCGATTTCCTACTAATTCCCGTCTTAGATGGTGCTACGCACTAAGTTCCATACGTGAGAAGCTAGCTGAATGCCTTGTCCAAAGGCAACTTACTTACCAGTGTTGAGCTCACACCCAGTCCCTTACAGTTTTACACTGCCTGCAGAATGAGTTACGAACATCCTCACTAGACACGTTTGTCAGAAGCTCATAGGAAACAAGAGGCTAGCTGCAGGCTTCAGTGCTTGTGTCTCCAGGTGCAGTATAGCGGTATACATGGAACCTCGTGACTTACAATGTAGCTGCATTGTCACGGCCATAAGGACGAAGCTAGTTGAGAGCTGCCTTCCAGACTTGCTTCCTTTGAGAGTTGAGCTCAAGGCAGGACCCTCCCGCATCCCGACTGCTTGTACACATAGCTGCGAACATCCCTATGTTAGGTGCTGGGAGACGTGAGTAATGCATGTGGAAGCGTCAGTCCTGTACTCAGGTGTATCTTGTGGAATACCGTGATTTCCACCTGCCTTCTTCAATGAGAGTGTAGCTAGGTTCTAACACACAGGTATGAGTGCGTAGTAGATATCTGGCTCGCAGGCATACACACTTCTGAGAGTTGAGCATGCGGCGTGTGCCTCCCACATCCTGCCTGCAGGTACACGTCGCTCCTAATAGGCCTAGGCTCGATGCGTGACTGAAGTGCTGGGAGACGCAAGGGGAAATTCGCGGCCGACAAGACTAGTGCCTACAGCTCAATCCACCGATTTCCTACTAATTCCCGTCTTAGACTGGTGCTACATACTAAGTTCCCTACGTGAGAAGCTAGCTGAATGCCTAGTGCAAAGGCAACTTACTTCCCAGAGTTGAGCTCAACCCCGTCCCTCACGGTTCCATACTGCCTGCAGAATGTGTTACAAACATCTTCACAGTAGACGGTTGTCAGAGGCTTGGGTGAAGCAAGTGGAATAATGCACACTTCGAATGCGTGGCCGGATGCAATAGAGTAGTATTCTTAGAACCTCCTGACTTAGAATACTGCTAGTTTCTCACGGCCCTAAGAACGCAGCTAGTTGAAAGCTGGCTTCGAGGCATGCTTCCTTTTGAGAGTTAAGCTTAAGGCAGGACCCTCGCGCATCCTGACTGCTTGTAGACGTAGCTGTGAACATGCTCATGTTAGGTGCTGGGAGACGTTGTGAGAGATGCATGTGGAAGCCTCAACCCGTATTCAACTGTACCTTGTGGAATACAGCTATTTCCACCTGCCTTCTTCATTTAGAGTGTAGCTAATTTCTAACACCCAGGTATGAGTGCGTAGTAGATATCTGGCTCGCAGGCATACACACTTCTGAAAGTTGAGCATACTGCGTGTGCCTCCCACATCCTGCCTGCAGGTACACGTTGCTCCTAATAGGCCTCAGCTCGATGCGTGACTGAAGTGCTGGGAGACGCAAGGGGAAATTCGCGGCCGACAAGACTAGTGCCTACAAGCTCAATCCACTGATTTCCTACTAATTCCCGTCTTAGACTGGTGCTACATACTAAGTTCCCTACGTGAGAAGCTAGCTGAATGCCTAGTGCAAAGGCAACTTACTTCCCAGAGTTGAGCTCCACCCCCGTCCCTCACGGTTCCATACTTCCTGCAGAATGTGTTACAAACATCTTCACCGTAGACGGTTGTCAGAGGCTTGGGAGAAGCAAGTGGAATAATGCACGCTTCGAATGCGTGGCCGGATGCAGTAGAGTAGTATTCGTAGAACCTCCTGACTTAGAATACTGCTAGTTTCTCACGGCCATAAGAACGCAGCTAGTTGAAAGCTGGCTTCGAGGCATGCTTCCTTTTGAGAGTTAAGCTCAGGCAGGACCCTCGCGCATCCTGACTGCTTGTAGACGTAGCTGCGAACATGCTTAATTTAGGTGCTGGGAGACGTTGTGAGAAATGCATGTGGAAGCCTCAACCCGTATTCAACTGTACCTTGTGGAATACAGCGATTTCCACCTGCCTTCTTCAATTAGAGTGGAGCTAGGTCCTAACTCCCATGTATGAGTGGGTAGCAGATATCTGCCTCGCAGGCATACACACTTCTGAGAGTTGAGCATAAGGGGTGTGCCTCCCACATCCTGCCTGTTGGTATACGTCGCTCCTAAAAGGCCTAGGCTCACTGCGTGACTGAAGTGTTGGGAGACGCAAGGGGAAATTGCCGGCCGACAAGACTAGTACCTACAAGCTCAATCCACCGATTTCCTACTAATTCCCGTCTTAGCCTGGTGCTACATACTAAGTTCCCTACGTGAGAAGCTACCTGAATGCCTAGACAAAGGCAACTTACTTCCCAGAGTTGAGCTCAACCCCCGTCCCTCACGGTTCCATACTACCTGCAGAATGTGTTACAAACATCTTCACCGTAGACGGTTGTCAGAGGCTTGGGAGAAGCAAGTGGAATAATGCACACTTCGAATGCGTGGCCGGATGCAGTAGACTAGTATTCGTAGAACCTCCTGACTTAGAATACTGCTAGTTTCTCACGGCCATAAGAACGCAACTAGTTGAAAGCTGGCTTCGAGGCATGCTTCCTTTTGAGAGTTAAGCTCAAGGCAGGACCCTCGCGCATCCTGACTGCTTGTAGACGTGGCTGCGAACGTGCTTATGTTAGGTGCTGGGAGACGTTGTGAGAGATGCATGTGGAAGCCTCAACCCGTATTCAACTGTACCTTGTGGAATACAGCGATTTCCACCTGCCTTCTTCAATTAAGAGTGTAGCTAGGTCCTAACTCCCATGTATGAGTGGGTAGCAGATATCTGCCTCGCAGGCATACACACTTCTGAGAGTTGAGCATAAGACGTGTGCCTCCCACATCCTGCCTGTCGGCATACGTCGCTCCTAACAGGCCTAGGCTCACTGCGTGACTGAAGTGTTGGGAGGCATGACGGAAATTGCCGGCCGACAAGACTAGTGCCTACAAGCTCAATGCAGCGATTTCCTACTAATTCCCGTCTTAGACTGGTGCTACGCACTAAGTTCCCTACGTGAGAAGCTAGCTGAATGCCTTGTCCAAAGGCAACTTACTTACCAGTGTTGAGCTCACACCCAGTCCCATACAGTTCTACACTGCCTGCAGAATGAGTTACGAACATGCTCACTAGACACGTTTGTCAGAAGCTCATAGGAAACAAGAGGCTAGCTGCAGGCCTCAATGCTTGCGTCCCTGGGTGCAGTATAGAGGTATACATGGAACCTCGTGACTTACAATGTAGCTGCATTCTCACGGCCATAAGCACGAAGCTAGTTGAGAGCTGCCTTCCAGACTTGCTTCCTTTTGAGAGTTGAGCTCAAGGCAGGACCCTCCCGCATGCTGGCTGCTTGTACACATAGCTGCAAACATCCCTATGTTAGGTGCTGGGAGACGTGAGTAATGCATGTGGAAGCGTCAGTCCTGTACTCAGGTGTATCTTGTGGAATGCAGTGATTTCCACCTGCCTTCTTCAATGAGTGTAGCTAGGTTCTAACACCCAGGTATGAGTGCGTAGTAGATATCTGGCTCGCAGGCATACACACTTCTGAGAGTTGAGCATACGGCGTGTGCCTCCCACATCCTGCCTGTTTGTATACGTCGCTCCTAAAAGGCCTAGGCTCACTGCGTGACTGAAGTGTTGGGAGACGCAAGGGGAAATTGCCGGCCGACAAGACTAGTGCCTACAAGCTCAATGCAGCGATTTCCTACTAATTCCCGTCTTAGACTGATGCTACGCACTAAGTTCCATACGTGAGAAGCTAGCTGAATGCCTTGTCCAAAGGCAGCTTACTTACCAGTGTTGAGCTCACACCCAGTCCCTTACAGTTCTACACTGCCTGCAGAATGAGTTACGAACATCCTCACTAGACACGTTTGTCAGAAGCTCATAGGAAACAAGAGGCTAGCTGCAGGCCTCAATGCTTGTGTCTCCTGGTGCAGTATAGCGGTATACATGGAACCTCGTGACTTACAATGTAGCTGCATTGTCACGGCCAAAAGGACGAAGCTAGTTGAGAGCTGCCTTCCAGACTTGCTTCGTTTTGAGAGTTGAGCTGAAGGCAGGACCCTCCGCATCCCGACTGC
>JAEUCK010003672.1:0-55078 GCA_017311455.1 Otocyon megalotis megalotis
GAAGCAGACCCTCCTCCCCGTCCTCCTGTCAGGGAGCCTGATGCAGCGCTCAGTCTAAGACACTGGGATCGCGACCTGAGCTGAAAGCAGATGCTTCGCCAAGTGGGCCTCCCAGGGACCCCGATCCTACAAGTTTCAGCTGAGTTACGTAGACTTCTAGAGCAACCGTTCAAGCTCCTGACTTGCCGTATTTCGCACCAGTCACCTCCTGGTGTCCTCTACTGACCCGAGGTAGCATCTGAACTTCTTGCACATGCAGGACCCAGGAATGAGGCCCAAGTATCTACATGTCAGCAGGAACCAGCGATGGTCCCCACGTGAATTAGTGTTTGCAAAACACCATTTTATTTTTATTTCTTCTACCAAATGTCTGCTGGAAAGCACCCAGAAGCCAAACTGGCAAAGTCATTTGAGGAATTGCACTGCACAGGGACAGAGAAATAGAGCAGTGGCTAGAGAGGTAAAAGTTGCTTTTTAAACAGCTGTATTGGGATAAATTTCACATGGCAGAAAATCCATCCATCCGTTAAAGTTTGCCGTTCAGAGATTCCTGGTGTATTCACAAAATCGTGTACCCGTTCCCACTACTTGATTCCAGGGGATTGTTAACACCCCAAAAGAAATCCTACACCCGTGGGCACTCAAACACATTCTCCCCTGCCCCAGCCCCTGACCTCTATCCATTGGTCTTCAATCTCTACAGACTGCCTATTCGGACATTTGCTACGCATGGAATTGTGCTCTCTGTGGTCCTTTATGATGGGCTCACACTTGTGGCTTGTGTTACGTCCTCTTGCAGAGAAACCAGAGAGAAGACCCCACATCCCAAAGGGCTCCTGGCTCGGCAGGCCCTCCTGCCCGGAAGCCTAGGTGCCTCTGCCACCCACCTGGGGATGAGCGGGACCCATTCCCGTGCCAGCGGGGCCAGGCCTCCGAGAGGGAGGGCCTCCAGGCCAGTCGGGTCTGGTTCTTGTTTGTTTTCGGGACAGGTGCATGATCCACGTGTTTACACCCTGGAATCCTCCCCCCCCCCCGGGCACAAGGTGCCACACCCGGAGATCCTAGTCCACCTGTGCAGCTTCCTCTGGCCAGGCTCTCACTGCCTGGGAACCCCGAGCGGTCCCCAGCACCAGTTCCCGTTTGTCTTTCTCTTTGTTCCCCCCAAGCCCGTAAGTGTGAAGTTGCTGTGGGGCAGCCGATCTGAATCCCAGAGGCCCATCCCCGTCTCCTCTGCATTAAAATCCGTGATGAGGCTGCCCAGGAGGCACCTTGACTCCCTCCCTGGTGCTCGGCCCCGGGGCGGCTCCCTCCTCTCCCGCTGCCCCAAACAGCAGGGCCCTGGGCATCTTGATCTCGTTTCCATTGAGATTCTTGTCTCGTCCTGTCTCCCTGAAGAGCAGCGTGTTGGCTGGAAAGTGTGTGCAGCTTCCCGGTTCCTGAGGCTTTTCTTCTTCAAGTCTCTCTCCCAGAGGACGGTGTCCCCGCATGTGGTCGCCGCCGCTCCGTGTGCGTCGTCATCCTGCAGCCCTGCCGGTTTGTGTTGGGTCTTTTTTTTTTTTTTTTTTTTTTTTTGACAGATCCTGCCTTAGGTTTATTTGTACAAACAGCACAGGAGAACACCAGGCCCGTGCACACGGAAGCCCAGCACTTGCAGGACACATGGTGACGCTGTGTTCGTGGCTTATTCAAACCTCGGGAAGACCCCAGCCCCTCTGCCCAGGGGAAGTCCTAACAGGGCATCCTTGGGGAGCCACCTCCTGGCCTGGCAGGTGACCCAGGGAGGCGGGAGGGAAGAGAGGATGCGCCGCCTTGCCCACTAGATGGCTCCTCTCAATAAGTAATGGGGAGAGGACCACCTCCTTCCAACCCTGGAGCCCCAGGCCTCACTGCCCCCCCACATTGCAACACACCTCCGTCGTGTTTACGTCCAACCCAGACATCTCAGAAGATGGAAAAATAAGAGAGTTCATTCCAGCTAAAAATACAAACATCTGCCTGTGAGGAGCCTTGCTCGGCGCTGTCATGTCCACACCCAAAGCAGGTTGATAACCGGCCCGAACAGATGGTTTCTTTCTATAATTACTGGGTCCCCCCCCACCACCACCAAGGCTCCTCGTTGGCTGTCTCTTTGCCCTGCTGGCAGCCCCCTGCTGTTTCCAGCCACCCCGTTGTCACTGCCCACCTGGCCACCACCCTGCCGGCGTAGGGGCCAGCCCACAGCCAGCCCTCTGCTCAGGCTGGGACCCCCTCAACCTCTGCTGGGAGTCAGCCACTGGGCCTGGGGGGCGTGCGTCAACACCACCTGGGGAGAGGGCCAGCAGGAGGCCACCCCGGCCTTGTCACCCCCACTAGCAAAGAAAACCGAATCCAACCAAGATGTCCATAATCACCCATCTAATAAGGAATTTTGATAGACCGTCCGCCTGTGTCTTGGTGCAGATGCAGTGAGACGTGTACCCCAAACCCTGTGGCGGGGAGGGCACCTCATGGACACTCCCTGTCTCGAAAGAACTTTGATTGAATATAAGAGCTTCAGAAACACCGCAGACGTTTTGCTCCGGCGGGTCTTCCTCTGGGGAGTGTGTCTGTCCGAGTCCAAGATGTGAAGGAAGGTTAACACAAAATGTTCGCTGCAGCAGTGAAAACCGCACCGGGGACCGGGCTCAGTGCCGGGATGTTCCACGGCCATGACGCACACTAACAAGACATCTTAAAGGACGACGTCACAGATGTTAGTGTTAATTGGTAACAGTGTTCAAAGAAGCCTGAACGGGAAGAATGAGTGTGTTGGAGACGCCGACACGTGGCATTAGAAGGTGTCCTGAAGCTGGAGGAATGTTTAACACATTCCTTTAAGGATGATTTTCTGGAGGTGACATTGATAGTGGTCTCCTGATTCTCTTCTGGATTTTTCTAAGCTTTCATCAATAAACACAAACGCAAGGAAATGAATGGTTTCCAAAGACCGTTTCAAGGGGAGTAAGGGAATACCCAAGACCGGGGCACGGTGGCTGCCCCTGGGGAGGGGGCTGGGGTAGGCCTGCATGCAGGGGCAAGCCTCGCCTTTCCATCTGTCCTCTCTGGAGTCTTCCGAGTTTTGCACCAGGCTCTTATGACCTGTTCAAAGAATAAATAAATGAAGATTTTGCAAAGGAGACACAGAAGGAAACACTAAAGCACAGGAGGCGAGGGGAGAGCCGGAAGGAGAGCCAGGAAAGTGTTTTCTCCTCCCGAGTTAGACAGGACTGGAGGTCTGCTCTGCCCTCTTGGGCCCAACGCCCATCCCAGGGCACCCCAGGACCTCGCTGGTCCCGGGTGACTTCACTCAGGAAGGGCTGCTCCATCTGCTTCAACTCTGGTCAGGAGTTGGGTCATTGTCTTTCCCAGGAATAAAGGCAGGCAGGCCAGGGGGTGGGAGGGGCTCCCGGGGACATCAGTGTGGGCGTCTGGACCAGGACTCTCATATCTCATGGGTTCAGAGAGTTGAGCCCAACACATGAATAATGAATGGGTGAGGCTTACCCCAACTTCCCCCATCACCTTCTATGAATTAGGAGAACCATCTGATTGGCCTACTGTGCTATAGGTCAGGAGAATCATCTAGTCAACGTACTGAAGTTTATTCGTTGAGGTACTTTTTCAGCTTCCACAGCAGCTGCTGCTTCAGGTCCTCACTACCCATGACCAGTCTGTTCAGCTCCTTGTCATCTGTGTACTTCAGATCCCTGATGATGCCCTTACATTCATTCAAGAACTTTTGCTTCTTATCAGGTGGCAGCTCCATTAGGGCCTGAGGAATTGACTTCGAGAGTCTGCTAATCCATGCATCTAAAGGACTCCAAGCCTCCTCCTCTAAAAACAAGGAAGGTTGAATAGGTTGGGCCTTATCCATACACAAAGGCCTAGGTTCCTGCTGGGAGCATGCCCGCGGCCATGACGAGTGGGCACATTCCCGAGCAGGCCAGCACAGCCTCGGCCTCATGTCCCCTCCACCCACAGTCGGGGGCAGAGGTTTATGGGGACTTCGGTCCATTTGGCTCAGATAATTGACGCCCAGCATGCCCATCATTAAGCTCTGCCCTCACAGGTGCAGCATGAGGTGTCTCCTCGCAGCTGTGCCAACTAAAATCTTCTCCAGGGCCTGGAGGTTTCCTGCTTCCCACAGAACCCTCATCTGAAAGCAGAGAGCTGAGAAGCAAGTGCATTTTCAAGGAGAATCATCTCAGTGGTGGGGCTGGGTCTTCCCCCATCATACGCTCTTTGTCCCTGAACTTTGGAAATGTCTACTGAAAGCATGTGGTTAAGGGACTCTGGGGACAGAGGAGACCTGTCCTCTGGAGGCAGTGGTTGTCCACGCCAGCCCTCCAGGGTTGTATGGTGATAATCATCCAATGTAGGTTACCTGCTCCTACTCTTCCCGCGACCTCAAAGGGGCATAATCGACATTTTTAAAGGAAAATTTAGGATCCAGTTTCAGGTGCACGACTCGGGGACTCGAGGGCTTGTGTCGAGGGACGGTTGTATCTGGTCGGGTGGGCAGCAGGTTTGCTACAGGAAGGGGCCCTGGGGCAGGGGAATCACACTCGGGTGCCTTCTGGGGCCAGGCAGGAATGAGGGAGGCTCAGGGAGCCTGTGACTGACGGGAGCTGGGTCCCTGCCTAAAGGACGGTGGCTACCCCTTGCTGGCCCACGGCTACCACTCGGATGCCAGTTTTCTTCATTAAAAGGTGCGGTGAGAGGGCTTTCAAGATGGTAGAGGAATTGGAGACTCATTTTAGACTCAAAGACGAGACTCCTCCAGGTTGAGTGTAAGGTAGTGGAGGACCATCTATCATGGTAATGGACGTCAAAAGAAAGCTCAAGTAGGAACCCTTCTATAGACAAATTAGAATTTAAAGACTCAAGAAATAAAGAAAGACACTATGTCATAATTAAAGCGTTTATGCAGCAAAAGGGTCTAAAAATTGTAAATGATGCCTGTAACATGGGAGCAGACAATTATAGAAACCAATTAATATCAAAATTAAAGAAACGTTGATAATACAATAATGGTAGGGTACTCTTAACACCCCACTCACAGCAATGGAGAGATCATCTAAGCAGAATCACCAAAGAAACAACAGCTTTGAATGACACACTGGACCGGATGGACATTACAGGTATACTCAGAGCATGTCATCCTAAAGCAACCGCATACACATTTCTCAACTGCAAATGGAAAATTCTCCAGAACAGATCACATACTGGGTCACAATGCAGGTCTCAACTGGTACCACAAGATTGGGAATATTCCCTGAATATTTTCAGACCATAATGCTCTGAAAACAAATCAATCACCATAGGACATTTGGAAGGAACTCAAGTACTTGGAGATTAAAGAGCATCCTACTAAAGAATGAATGAGTCAACCAGAAAAATAAAGAGTTTACAAAATTCATGGAAACAAATGAAAATGAAAACACAACTGTTCTACATACCTAGGATAGAGCAAAGACGGTCTGAAGAGGAAGTACACAACAATGTAAGCCTTTCTCAAGAAACAAAAGTCTCAAATACACAACCTAACCTTACATGTAAAGGACCTGGAGAAAAAAAACAGGAAATACATCAGGAGAAGAGAAATAATAAAGATAAGACCAGAAATCAATGACATAGAAACCAAAAGAACAGTGAAACAGATCAGCGCAGTTAGGAGCTGGTTCTTGAAGGATTGATAACATCGATGAAACCCTAGCCTGCCTTCTGAAAACGAAAAAAAAGGACCCAAATAGATAAAATCACGAATGAAAGGGATCACTACCAACACCGAGGAAATACAATTATAGGAACATATCATGAGTAAGTATATGCCAACAAATTATGCAATCTGGAAGAAATGGATGCATTCCTGAAAACTTATGAACTAATGAAACCGAAACAGGAGGAGCTAGAAAACCTGAACAGACCCATAACCAGCAAGGAAACTGAAGCAGTAATAGAAAATCTCCTAACAAACAAGAATCCAGGGCTGGATGGCTTCCTAGAGGAATTGTACCAAACATTTAAAGAATTAATATGTATTCCTCTGAAGTTTTTCAAAGAGTAGAAATGAAAGGAAAACTTCGAAACTTGTTCTGTGAGGCCAGCAAAACCTGATACCAAACCAAAGACCCCGCCAGAAGGGAGACCAATAGACCAATATCCCTGATGAACAATGATGCAAAAATTCCCACCAGGATACTAACCAGTGAGATTCAACAGTACATTGAAAGGATTATTCACCACAACCAAGTGGGATTTATTCCTGGGCTGCAAGGGTGGTTCAACATCTGCCAATCAATCAATGTGCATCACAACATTAATAAAAGAAAGATCCAGAACCATAGGATCCTCTCAATAGATGCAGAAAATTAATTTGACAAAGTACAGCATCCTTTCTTGAAAACTTTCCATGGTGTGGGGATAGAACATACCTCAATATCATAAATTCCATTTATGAAAACCCCACAGCAATTGTCATTCGCCTTGGGGAAAAACATAGCTTTCCCCCCAAGGTCAGGAACACGACAGGGATGTTGATTCTTATCTATGTTGTTCAACACTGTATTAGAAATCCTAGCTTCAGCAATGAGACCACAAAAATAAATAAAAGGCATCCAGCTAGTAATGAAGAAGTCAAGCTCTTATCTCTGCAAACTGACATGATAGTTTGTGAAAAACCGAAAAGACTCCACCCCAAAATTGCTAGAACTCCTACAGGAATAGCAATGTGGCATTTTACAAAATCAATGCACAGCAATCCTTTGCATTTCTGTACAGTCACAATGAGACAGAAGAAAGAGCATTTAAGAAGCTGATCCCTCAAAGAATTGCACCAAAACCATAATATACCTAGGAATAAACCTAACCAAAGAGGCAAAGGATCTGTACTTAGAAAACTATAGAACACTCATGAAGATATTTGCAAATGACCTATCAGATAAAGGGCTAGTATCCAAGATCTATAAAGAACTTACTAAACTCAACACCCAAGAAAGAAAAAATCCAGTCATGAAATGGGCGGAAGACATGGACAGAAATTTCACCAAAGAAGACATAGACATGGCCAACAAGCACAAGAGAAAATGCTCCGCATCACTGGCCATCAGGGAAATACACATCAAAACCACAATGAGATCCCACCTCACCCCAGTGAGAATGGGGAACATTAACAAGACAGGAAACCACAAATGTTGGAGAGGATGTGGAGAAGCAGGAACCCTCTTACACTGTTGGTGGGAATGTGAACTCGTGCAGCCACTCTGGAAAACTGTGTGCAGGTTCCTCAAAGAGTTAAAAATAGACCTGCCCTACGACCCAGCAATTGCACTGTTGGGGATTTACCCCAAAGATTCAGATGCAATGAAACGCCGGGACACCTGCACCCCGATGTTTCTAGCAGCAATGTCCACAATAGCCCAACTGTGGGAGGAGCCTCGGTGTCCATCGACAGATGATGGATAGAGAAGCTGTGGTCTATGGATACAGTGGGATATCGCCCAGCCATTAGAAGGGATGAATACTCACCATTTGTTTCGATGTGGATGGACCTGGAGGGTATCATGCTGAGTGAAGTCACTCAGAGAAGGACCATATCATATGCTTTCACTCATACAGGGATATAAGAAATAGTGAAAGGGATTATAGGGTAAAGGAGGGGAACTAAGTGGGAAAAATTAGAGGGAAGACAAACCATGAGAGACTCCTCTAACTCTGGGAAACAAAAAAGAGGTAATGGAATGGGAGGTGGGCAGGGGGATGGTGTGACTGGGTGATGGTCACTGAGGAGGGCACTTGAGGGGATGAGCACTGGGTGTTACATGTTGGCGAACTTCAATTAAAAAAAAAAACACTCATGAAGGATGCTGAGGAAGACACGCAGAAGTGGAAAAACATTCCATGCTCATAGACTGGAAGAACAAATACTGTTAACCTATCTATGCTGCCCAGAGCAATCGACACATTTAATACAATCCCTATCAAAATACCATCAACTTTTTTCATACAGCCGGACAAATAATCCTAAAATTCGCATGGAACCAGAAAAGACCCCAGATTACCACAGGAATTTTGAAAAAGAAAAACAAAGGTGGAGACATCACAATGCCTGACTTCAAGCTTTATTACAAAGCCGTCAGTCATCATGAAGACAGTATGTTCCTGGGATAAAGGCAGACACATGTTGGATCAGAATACAGAACCCAAAAGTGGACGCACAACTCTATGGTCAACTCATCTTTAACAAAGAATATCAAATGGAAAAAGAACAGTCTCTTCAATAAATGGTTTTGGAACAATTGGACAGCCACGTGCAGTATAATTAAACTGGACCGTTTTCTTACATACAAAAACAAAAACAAAACAAAAACTTCAAAATGGATGAAAGATCCAGTGTGTGACAGGAACCCATCAAACCCTAGAGGAGACCACAGGCAGCAACCTCTAACCTCGACCACAGCAACTTCTTCCTTGCCCTGTCTCCAAAGACAAGGGAAACAAAAGCAAAAATGAGCCTTTGGGACTTCATCAAGATAAAGAGCTTCTGCACAGCAAAGGAAACAGTCAACAAAACCAAAAGAAAGCCTACAGAATGGGAGAAGATATTTGAAAATGTTTATTGATAAAGGGCTAGTATCCAGAATCTATCAAGAACTTACCAAGCTCAACACCCAAGAAAAACAATTCAGTCATGATATGGGCAGAAGAGATGAACAGACATTTCTCCAAAGAAGACCTACACATGACAAACAGACGCATGAAAAAATGCTCCTCATTTCCACATGAGGGAAATACAAATCACAACGGCAATGAGATAACACCTCACACCAGTGAGAATAGCAAGCATTAGCGAGTCAGGAAACAGGAAATGTTGGTGAAGATGTGGAGAAAGGGGGAACCCTCAACAATGTTGGTGACAATGCAAGCTGGTGCAGCCACCGTGGAAAACTGGAGGTTCCTCAAAATTTTGAAAACAGAGCTATCTTCTAACCCAGGTATTCCACTACTGGGTATTTACCCCAAAGATACAAATGTAGTGATTGGCAGTGGCACCTGCACCCCAATGTTTATGGCAGCAATGCTCACAATAGCCAAATTATGGAAAGAGCCCAGATGTCCATCCACAGGTGGATGGATAAAGAAGAGGTGCTGTGTATATACAACGGACTGCTGCTGGGCCCTCAAAAAGAATGAGATCTCGCCTTTTGCAACAACATGGATGGAAGTAGAAGGTATTATGCTAAGTGACCTGAGTAACTCAGAGAAAGAATTATCATATGATCTCACTGATGTGTGGAATTTAAGAAGCAGAACGGAGGGTCATAGGGAAGAAAGGAAAAAATAATCAGATGGAATCAAAGAGGGAGATAAACCATAAAAGACTCTTAATCATAGGAAACAAGCTGAGAGTTGCAGATGATGAGGGTTGAGGGGAGAGAGTACCCAGTGATAGTGAGGAGGCTTGCGATTTAATGAGCAGTGGGTATTCTATAAGCTGCTGGATCCCCAACTAACAACATACTATATGGAAGTTCTTCAATTTAAATTGAACATAGTAAAAATGCTTAAGATGAAAAAATATACATGAGGAAGCCCAGCATTCTTTGAAAAATCTCTAAATCTATTTTAATTAAAAATAAGAAGTCCCATGATTCTTAAACATCATGATGAGATGTTAATGGAGGCAGCGCAGCTACTTAGTGACCCTGAAAGAGCGGAGCCTGGACAGGGGAGACGCTGGGGTCACGTGGACAAACCTGGCAAGGACCCCCTGAACCAGAGGTCGCGGCGGGCATCCCCAGGGAGGCCCCGTGGAGGTCACATGTCCCTGAAAAGGGGCCATGAGCCGGGCGCCCCTCCTCCTCCGAAGGTCTGGGACAGGAAGGGACCGTTGACGCGAGAACTAGCAAAGTCCCGATCGAGCCCGGGAACGGAGAATAGTGACGCGTCGGGGTTGGTTGCTGACTTGTGACAAATGCACCGCAAGGACACAAGATGGGAACGTGGGGGGAACGGAAGCGGCTGAGGGGTTTGGGGGTTCTCCGCACGGTCCGCCAACCGCTCTGTGCTTCGACGGCCCGGGCCTGGGTGGACCCCGCCAGGAGGCGGGAGCCTGCAGCCTCCTGGAGGCCCGGCGTGGACGCCGCTGGAAACCCGCTCCTCCCCGGGACGGAGCCAGGCCGGCCTCGGGCCCGGAGGCGGAACGCGGCCCCGGCCAGGCTGCCCCTCGGCTGCAGAGGAAGGAGGACGCGGGAGGGGAAAGCATCGTTCCCAAGGTCTGCGGAACGTCCCCCACGACGCCCGAGAGACGCTTGGAGCCGGCGGCAGGTGCGCTCATCTGCACCTGGACGGCTGTTGCTGCTCCGGCCTGGGACCGCCTGCTCCCGGACCCGGCCGGCTCTCCCCACGAGCAGGTGGAGAAGGGCCCCCTGGCTCTGCTCGTGGGTGCTCAGCTGTGCCAGCCTCCCCCCGGCTCCCTCTGCAGGGACACGTGATGGTGCCAGGGCCAGGAGGCTGGCGGGGACCCAGCACAGCCCCACTCTCAGACGCTGGGACATGTCCCTGCGGGGAGAGGCGCCCCGGGTCTGCGTGGACACGTGCCATTTGCAAGGATGCCCGGACTCCTGAGACATTCACGCTCAAGCCCGTGTTTCCCATAGGATGAGTTAGGTTCACGGAGACCATGTCACAGAAGCAGCCTCAGCTCAAAGCATCGCACACAGGTCACCCTTCCGTGGGGTCTCTGTGGTGTCAAGGGCTGTTTGTACGACGCCCTGGAGGCTGGCCGCCCCCCCCGGAGCTTGCACTTACCAACAGCTTCTTTGGGTTGGGCTCTGAACAGACCTACAAAGAAAGGCCAAAACCTTGTGCCCTTCTTTTTAGCTATCTTCTTCCTCTCCTCAGCGATGGAGCAGAGCACCATCATGATGCCTTCTTCTTGGACGGGTTTCTTGATGAACCTGGAAGGAAGCATTTCAAAGGGAGAGTGTTAACGAGCATCGGAGTATTTCCGCCCAAACGCTACTCCTCTTAGTGTCAAGGCCGAGTCTCGCGTGGACGGCAGCAGCTCGGCCGTATACATACAGAGGGCACCTGGCCCTGAGGGCCGTTCCTTGGCTCGGATGAAGCAGGTGGCACTTAGTTAACAAGCAGATGGAATCGGACCGGACGGAAGGTCTTCCCTGCCCTCTGCTTAACCTCTGCTCTATGACAGGAAGGAGCAAGGCCAGGACATGCTCCCCCCCGGCCAACCGCAGAGGCCAGTGCACCCTCCTGGCATCCGTGGCCTTCCGCTGGCTCCCGCATCCCCGGGGCCTGGAGCCTGGCGGGGGGGCACGACGCCCCAGCCTCGATCCTGGCCCTGGGACGGGGCAGGGGAAGGCGCTGGACACGGGGACCACGCTTGCCCGCCCTGGGCCACTGAGCACACTCACCCAGTCCTGCATGTGAAGTGCAGACACACCAGCTACAGGCTGAGCTCCTGAGGGTCTGAGGGGATCGGAGGCGGGCACCCGGCGGGGGTCAGGGTGGCCCTGGCGGATATTCTCTCACCCATAAACGCCTCTGGCTTTTGCACGAGCAGCCCCTCCTGATGCCAGTGGGGCGCCGCATGTGGGCTGCGAAGGCAGGGCCAGGTGACCCGGGAAGGGCCACAACCCAAGAGGTGACACAGCCGCGGAAATGTGGGGCATTGCACGTCGGGACAGACAGACGGACCTTCGCAACGATGAGCTTTGAGGAGCTCCCTGAGGTCAGGAAGCTGTTGGCCACACGGGTGGGAAGCGGGCAGGCAAGTGGGGCACGGGCAGTGTGGGTTCTGCCCAAGTGGGGCACGTGGGGAGCTCAGCGCTGACGGGCCACCTGACGGGCCCCGGGAGTAAAGCCCAAGAGGACGGGAGTTGCTGCTTCTCCCCCGGCTTCAGCTGGACCCCAGGCAGGAAGGGCCCCTCCCTTCCATGATGCCTGAGTCCTCAAGCATCACTGAGGGACCTCGGCTCAGCAGGGGGCAGACCCTGTTGCTCAGTAACGTCTGCTGACATCTTTCCCCCCAAGGGTCCTCCAGCACCAGGTTCTAAGGCGACGGTACCCTCCCGGTCCTGGGAGAGAACCGGGAGCCCTTACCACAAGTCTGCGGGTCTGCGGCGTGGCCACGGGCAGGCTCCAGGGCTTCTGTGCAGTCCCAGGAGCGGTCAGAGTGTCCCGCGCACTGGCCCCCGCAGTTCCTGAGGTCCCGGGGTCCCCACCGTGCCACGTACAGCCGCGGTGCAGGCTGAGCTGCTGCATTTGCCACAGCCTCCAGCTGGCGTCCTAACCGCACTGTGGACAGCAAGAGCCTAGAAGAGCACGACCCAGGACTCCTGCCACCTGCCACGTCGCCCTCGAGCTCACAAAGTGCCACCCACATCCCCCAACGTGTCTGCTTGACCAGGTGGGGTGTGGAGGCCACGCAGGGCGCTCCAGGGCCTGGAGGAGGTCAGGTGCGCCTGCCTCGCCCTGGCTCCCTGCGTCCCGGACCTGCCAGGACACCCGTGGCGCCCCGGCTCCTTTCCCCCCACTGCAGCCCTGGCGCAGGGTCCAGGCCCCTCCTCCACCCTGGAAGCGAGCCGCAGGGACGGGCGAGCCCCGTGCACACACAGGTCACAGTGATGCACTAGCGTCCTAACAGCAACCGGACTGCACCTGGCGCGAGTCACTGAGAGAGGAGGGGGCGCGGGGTGTGCCTTGGTTCACCCAGTCCGCAGGTGCCGCGCAGCTATGCCAGTCAAATGAGTTTTGTGTCAAATACTAATTTCGAGTACTGAGAACCCACGGGTCTCATTTCACGCTGGGTCCCTTCGTAGAGCGAGCGTCCTCCCGGGTCCCCGCTGCCGTTCACACCCGGCTCATGCCCGCTGTGCTGGGGAGCAGGGAGACCGCGGGCGGCCCTGGCAGGCCCTCTGGAGGCTGCGGTGAGCCCCCCTCTGCGGGCTCCCGGGGAGCCCACCATGGGCTGCGGGGCTGCCTGCCCGGGCGCTGCCCTCACCGCTGGGGAGGACGCACCCGCACTCGCACTGCGCGCCGAGGAAATGCGCGTAAAGGGGCAGGAGAGGCCCCTCCCCCCGTGTCCCTCGGGGAGCCTAGCTCCCCAGCTGCTCTGCATGACTTCCCAGAAACGCCAGGGGCTAGGGAGGCCTCGTGGTGCAAATGGCACCCCCGGGCCCCCCGGAGCCCAGCAGGGCCGCGCCGAGCTGGGGAGCCAGCCGGTGTCGGGCGGTGGCCGCGTCCCACCTCTGGCTGGGTGCAGGGGCTCCCCACCGAGGCCTCACTGCGAGACACCCCTGGGTGAAGCTCCTTGGGGCCTCGTTAGCAGGTAGAGCATCAGCCGACCCCGCGGAAGGGCTGGGACCCGGGGCCCAGGGCCTCGCTGAAAGCCCGGCTCCTGACTCGTGACTTCACCCCGCGGGCCGGGAAGCCGGTGCTGGGTCTCCCCACTCCTCGCCTGCCGTCTGTACTGCAGGGACGCGGGGGGACAGGCCTCAGGGTGGGCCGGCGCCTCCCCACAGCACACGTATTTCACCAGCAGGTTCACGCACAAATGGGCTCTGGGCCCAGAGAGCCCCTCTGCTGCCTGGGGGGCGGGGGGGACAGTCCCAACTGGTGGCCCCGATGTCACCAGCACCAGGCTGGGTGCTGCACGGCTGGTTCCGGGGAAGAGGGAGGTGAGCCCACCCGGGAGCACAGTGCGGCTTCTGAGCTGGACCAGGTGGTGCGAGGAGGGGGAGGCTCCGGGGAGGGGGAGGCTCGGAGGAGGGGAGGCTAGGAGGGCACCCGGTGGCCTCGCAGAGCCCGGATGCAGCCTCAGTGGCCTCAGTCCCGCCTCTTCTCTGTTGGGCTCTATAGGGTCCTGCCATGTGGCCCCGGCTCCCGGCGGCCCCGTCTTCCTCCTTGGCAGGCCGGGGCACATGTCCCCGCGGCCCCGTCGCAGCAGCCCCGACTCCTGACAGACGGGGTGGCTGGTGCTGAAACCCCAGCGTCCACGGCCATCTGATCTGACTTGTCCTGACCAAGCGCGGGGCCGCCCTGACCCCTCACCCTAGGGTAGCAGGTGCCGCCTCCCTGTGCCCCAGGCCCAGGCCTGGAGGCCGTCCCTGCCCTCCCAGCCGTAGTGAGGTCACCCTGCGACCTCTCAGCGTCTCCCCGTGTCTTCTCGTAAAGGCTAACTTCCAGCCCCCGGGGAACTTTACCATCCTCCCATCCCCGGGACCTTCCGGCGGGCGGGCCGGGGTGCTGGCACCCGCATCCTCCTAGGACGCCGTCCTGCACACACCGGAGGGGCGCACGGCCGGTGCCCCCGGAGCTCACGCACATCCCGGCCACTGCGGACGCCCCGCTCGGCGCCAGCGCCCTGAGTCCCGCCCCCGGGGTCGCAGCCCGCTAGGCCGCTTGCGCTGCCTCGGCCGTGACTCGGCCTCTCTGTGCCTCAGTGGCTTCATTCGGACCCTGGACACCTGGCACCGGGGGGCGGGCCCTGCACCCCGTAGGTCTCCTGGCACCGCACCCCAGTTGCTGGTCTCTCCCATGGGTGCCCAGGCCCTGCACCTGCCGGGCTGTGACCCCGGGACTCTCAGGCCCTGCACCTGCTGGGCCGCAGCTGCAGGCAATGGAGGCCCGCACTCCCCTCGCCTCAGGTAACCCTCCCAGCGCGTCCCCCCTCCTCGCACCCCCCTCCAGCCCCAGCCTTCTGATCTCCAGTCACCTTAGTGCCATGGCCAGCACCGCTGCCACCACCGCCAGCACTGCCAATGCCACAATTCTCTGCTCCACTGTCATCCCCACAAGCACTGCTGTCGCTTTCTCCACCAACCCTTCGATTGTCTTCTGCATCAGCATCTCCAGGAACATCTCCACAGCCCTTGTCACCCACGATTTCTCCTCTACCATCGTCGTCCTTTCTGCATCTGCTGCCATCATCCTCTCTTCCTTTGTAGCCGCCATACCGTCCACCAAAGCCTCCACCAACCTGTGCGCCACCACCTTTGCCACCATCACGAACCCCTCCTGGGCCATCCCCACATCCGCTCTCACTGTCCTCTTCACCAACACCACTGCCACCACCACTGTGACCACTACCGTCACAACAGTCCACACTGAGGGGGTCATCCTGTGCTGCTCTGGAGCCTTCTTCATGCTGTGCTGCTCTGGAGCCTTTTCCTTAATACTCTGCTCCTCTGGAGCCTTCGGCCTCACTCTAGGCGGCCTTAGCCTCTGCTGCCTGACCGGGGCTGGCCTAGAGCCTAGAGCCTGAAGGCTCTCCTCCTCCACAGGAGCCACCCAGGAGGGCAGCAGGGCTTCTGAGCTGGACCAGGTCCTGCGAGAAGGGGGAGGCGGGGGAGGGGGAGGCTCCAGCACACCCGGCCTCACCCTGCCTTGTCTAAACAAAGACACCCGGGGCCTTGGAGGAACCCGGATGCACTCACCCGTGGCCTCAGTCCCGCCTCTTCTCTGTTGGGCCTATAGGGTTTGCCGTGTAGCCCTGGCTCCTGGTGGCCCTGTCTTCCTCCTTGGCAAGCCGGGGCACATGTCCCCACGGCCCCCGCGGCCCTGTCCCAGCAGCCCCGACTCCTGACAGACGGGGTGGCTGGTACTGAAACCCCGGCGTCCACGGCCATCTGCGCTGACTTGTCCTGACCAAGCGCGGGGCCGCCCTGACCCCTCACCCTAGGGGAGCAGGTGCCGCCTCCCTGTGCCCCGTCCCTGCCCTCCCAACCATAGGGAGGTCACCCTGTGACCTCTCGGCGTCTCCCCGTGTCTTCTCGTAAAGGCTAAGGAAACTTCCAGCCCCCGGGGAATCTTTACCATCCTCCCATCCCCGGGACCTTCCGGCGGGCGGGCCGGGGTGCTGGCACCCGCATCCTCCTAGGACGCCATCCTGCACACACCGGAGGGGCGCACGGCCGGTGCCCCCGGAGCTCACGCACATCCCGGCCACTGCGGACGCCCCGCTCGGCGCCAGCGCCCTGAGTCCCGCCCTCGGGGTCGCAGCCCGCTAGGCCGCCTGGGCCGTGACTCGGCCTCTCCGTGCCTCAGTGGTTCATACGGGCCCTGGACACCTGGCGCCAAGGGGCAGGCCCCGCAGCCCATAGGTCTCCTGGCACCGCGCCCCGGGCGCTGGCCTCTCCTGTGGGTGCCCAGGCCCTGCACCTGCCGGGCTGCGACCCCGGGGACTCAGGCCCTGCACCTGCTGGGCCGCAGCTGCAGGCAACGGAGGCCCGCACTCCCCTCGCCTCAGGTAACCCTCCCAGCGCGTCCCCCCTCCTTGCACCACCCTCCAGCCCCCGCCTTCTGATCTCCAGTCACCTTAGTGCCATGGGCACCACCACTGCCACCACCACCAGCACTGCCGATGCCACAATACTCTGCTCCACTGTCATCCCCGCCAGCACTGCTGTCGCTTTCTCCACCAACCCTTCGATTGTCTTCTGCATCAACATCTCCAGGAAGATCTCCATAGCCCTTGTCCCCCAGGCTTTCGCCTCTGCCACCATCGTCTTTTCTGCATCTGCCGCCGTCATCTTCTCTTCCTTTGTAGTCGCCATACCGTCCACCAAAGTCTTCACCAACTTGTGTGCCGCCGCCTTTGCCACCACCGCCTTCCCCTCCTGCACCATCTCTGGATCTGTCACCACCGTCTTCTGTGCCTTCGCTGCCCATGCCGTGTTCCCCTCCACTGGGACTGTCCTCTCTTCCTTCATCGCAGGCCTCCCCTCCGACATCACCTTCTCCGACAATATCTCCTTTGCCTTTGTTGCCACCACCGTCACCGCTGCCATGTCCTGAGCCATCCCCACATCTGTGGTCACTGTCCTCTTCAACAGCACTGCCGCCACCACTGTGACCACTACCATTACCACAGTCAACACTGACACTGTCATCCTGTGCTGCTCTGGAGCCTTCTTCACCCTCTGCTGCTCTGGAGCCTCCTCCTTCACCCTCGGCTCCTCTGGAGCCTTCTCCTTCACGCTCTGCTGCTCTGGACCTTTCTCCTTCACCCTCAGCTGCTCTGGAACCTTCTCCTTCACCCTCAGCTGCTCTGGAGCTTCCTGCTTCATGCTCTGCTGCTCTGGAGCCTTCTCCTTCACCCTCTGCTCCTCTGGAGCCTTCTCCTTCACCCTCGGCTCCTCTGGAGCCTTCTCCTTCACCCTCGGCTCCTCTGGAGCCTTCTCCTTCACTCTCGGCTCCTCTGGAGCCTTCTTCACCCTCGGCTCCTCTGGAGCCTTCTCCTTCACCCTCTGCTGCTCTGGAGCCTCCTGCTTCACCCTCAGCTGCTCTGGAGCCTTCTCCTTCACCCTCTGCTGCTCTGGAGCCTCCTGCTTCACGCTCTGCTGCTCTGGATCCTTCTCCTTCACCCTCGGCTGCTCGGGAGCCTTCTCCTTCACCCTCGGCTCCTCTGGAGCCTTCTCCTTCACCCTCTGCTGCTCTGGAGCCTCCTGCTTCACGCTCTGCTGCTCTGGATCCTTCTCCTTCACCCTCTGCTCCTCTGGAGCCTTCTCCTTTACCCTCAGCTGCTCGGGAGCCTTCTCCTTCACCCTCGGCTCCTCTGGAGCCTTCTCCTTCACCCTCTGCTGCTCTGGAGCCTCCTCCTTCACGCTCTGCTGCTCTGGATTCTTCTCCTTCACCCTCTGCTGCTCCAGAGCCTCCTTCTTCACCCTGTGCTGATCTGGAGCCTTCTCCTTCATGCTCTGCTGCTCGGGAGCCTTCTCCTTCACCCTCAGCTGCTCTGGAGCCTTCTCCTTCACCCTCGGCTCCTCTGGAGCCTCCTGCTTCACACTCTGCTGCTCTGGAGCCTTCTCCTTCACCCTCTGCTGCTCCAGAGCCTCCTTCTTCACCCTCTGCTGCTCTGGACCCTTCTCCTTCACCCTCAGCTGCTCAGGAGCCTTCTCCTTCACGCTCTGCTGCTCTGGAGCCTCTTCCTTCACCCTGTGCTGCTCTGGAGCCTTCTCCTTCACCCCCTGCTGCTCAGGAGCCTTCTCCTTCACCCTCGGCTCCTCTGGAGCCTTCTCCTTCACCCTCAGCTGCTCTGGAGCCTTCTCCTTCACCCTCAGCTGCTCTGGAGCCTCCTGCTTCACCCTCAGCTGCTCTGGAGCCTTCTCCTTCACCTTCTGCTGCTCTGGAGCCTCCTGCTTCACGCTCTGCTGCGCTGGATCCTTCTCCTTCACCCTCTGCTGCTCCAGAGCCTCCTTCTTCACCCTCGGCTCCTCTGGAGCCTTCTCCTTCATGCTCTGCTGCTCGGGAGCCTTCTCGTTCACCCTCAGCTGCTCTGGAGCCTTCTCCTTCACCCCTTGCTGCTGTGGAGCCTTCTCCTTCACCCTCTGCTGCTCTGGAGCCTCCTGCTTCACACTCTGCTGCTCTGGACCCTTCTCCTTCACCCCCTGCTGCTCGGGAGCCTTCTCCTTCACGCTCTGCTGCTCTGGAGCCTCTTCCTTCACCCTGTGCTGATCTGGAGCCTTCTCCTTCACCTCCTGCTGCTCAGGAGCCTTCTCCTTCACCCTCAGCTGCTCTGGAGCCTTCTCCTTCACCCTCAGCTGCTCTGGAGCCTCCTGCTTCATGCTCTGCTGCTCTGGAGTCTTTTTCATGCTCTGCCTCTGTGGAGCCTTCAGCCTCACTCTAGGCGGCCTCCGGACTGGGGCTGGCCTAGAGCCTAGAGCCTGAGGGCTCTCCTCCTCCACATGCTCTCCCTGAGGGCAGTCCACCACACCCACCGCCTGCGGGCCCTCCATCTGCACCTGCAACCCCAGCCCCGTACCGCAGCCTCCACTCACTTAAGATGAGCTTACTTTGGACTTTCCTGAAACGCCAAGAGGCCTCTCCCCTTGGCCTTTGATGCGGGATCCTCTGAGCCTTGGGCCCACAGAAGCCCCTCCCTCCATTCATTGGACTTGGGAGAGCTCAAGGTGCTGAGTTAATATTTGCTGAATGTGTGGCCAAAGTCCAACATCAGGGGCTTTCCACGAGCTCCCCACTTCTGGCAGCGTTTGTCTCTGGCCTTGGGAGCTTCAAAGGCTAAGGGTGGGCTTTACTCCTAGGGTTTCAAGGGAAGGGATGTCCAGCTTTCAGGACTAAGCTGAGGTTGGGGAACCTCCAGGGAGGGTGCAGAGGTGTGTGTGGAGGGACGGCAGGGAATATGCTACGGGGAGTATGGAGAACACCCCCTTTCCCCCGCCCCAGCCGCACACGCACGCACACCCGCCCCCCGCCCCCCATGAACCGAGCCATCGGCGGGAGAACGACCCGGGAATTCTCCAGCACGGAGACGCCCCCACGGTGGGAGCTCCTGGGAGAGGGGCGCCCCGCAGTGGACGGAGCTCTGTTGGGGCGCCGCAGCCTTGGGAGCTGCCCGGGGTCTCCCCTTGCCCCCACGCCCCTTCCCGCCGGCAGCTGGCTGTCCCTGCGCCCCTGGGGGGCACCCGCCGGACCTGAGGCTGGAAGGCGGCGGGAAAGGGGTGCCGTGGGCGCGCATCCCTTCTCGGGCCCCCTTTCTGCGGGACAGCAGAGACTCCGTCCCTGTTCCCCCAGGGCTTCCCGGCTGGGGCCTCAGGTGCACAAGGCTCCGTCACCCCCGTGCCCGGCCCTGAGCAGGAGGACTCCGGGGGGAGGCCTGGGCGGATAAACAGGTGGCATCTGTGCGGCTTTCGCGGGTGGGGTCGTCAGCAATGCGAGGGGCGCCGTGTCCCCCAGGCCCTGCTCTGGCCACGGCCGCTCCCCCGTCCCCCTGCCTACGCCGGACCCGCCACGGGGGTTCCCTTGGCAGCTGCCCTCAGGCTTGGCCGCGGAGCCCACGGGGGAGCCAGCCCGGGGCGATACCCACAGGCCCGGGGGCACCTGCGTGGGGGGCGGGGGCGGGGTGGCCCGCGGGAGCCAGGCATTTCCGTGGAGCGAGCTCCTCAGAGCATCTCCAGGAACCTCGCAGACGACAGGCCACGCGGCGGGAGCAAAGCCGCTTCCAGTGATGCCGGGGAGCCCCGGGCAAGGCCGGGCGCAGGGAGCACGGATACAGCGGGCACCCCGTGCCCCACTCCCGGCGCCGGGCGGGGAGCCCGCTGCTTCCCCGGGACAAAGGCCCCGGGGCCTCTGCTGCGCACAGGGGAGGGCGCCGCTCTGCCCCCCCCCACCCCCAGCAAGCAGGGGGCCACGGGGCGCAGCCTGGCCAGAGAGCACAGGCCTGCAGGAAGCCCCCGCAGACCCTCGTGTGTGTGGATCTGCGCGGATGGGGGGGGGGAAGGGGAGGTGTCCTCCGGGCCAGAGCCCTTCAGTCCTCTGAGCCAGATCACGCATTGATGTCGCATCCTGCCACATTGCTGAATTCCTGTATGACTTCTAGCAATTCTGGGGTGGAGTCTTTTGGGTTTTCCACCTAGAGAATCATGTCATCTGGGAGGAGTGAGAGTGAGCTCTTCTTTGACAATTTGGATGCCTTTTCTTTCCTTTTTGTTGGCTGATTGCAGAGGCTGGGACTTCTAGTACTGTGTTGAACAACAGAGGTGAGAATCCACATCCCTCGTGTTCCTGATCTTAGGGGAGAGACTCTGTTTTTGCCCATTGAGAACGATGTTCACTGTGGGGTTTTTATACATGGTTTGGGTGATATTGAGATATGTTCCCTCTAACCCCACACTGTGGAGTGTTTTCACCAAGAAAGGTTGCCTTATTTTATAAAATGCTTTTTCTGCATCAATTGGGAAGATCGTATGGTTCTTGTCTTTTCCTTTATTAATGTGATCTATCGCGTTGATCGATTGAAGCACCTTTGCAGCCCAGGAAGACATCCCACTTGGTTGTGATGAATAATCCATCCAAGGTATCATTAGTTCCTATTGGTTAGTGTCTTGCTGAGAATTTTTACATCCTTGTTCATCAGGGATATTGGTGTGTAATTCTCCATTTTGGTGGGGCCTTTGGTTTGGGGATCAAGGTCATGCTGGCCTCATAAAACAAGTTTGGAAGTTTTCCTTCCATTTTTATTCTTTGAAACAGCTTCAGAAGAATATGCATTAGTTCTTCTTTAAATGTTTGGTACAATTCCCCTGGGAAGCCGTCTCTTCTCTGAACGCTTGATCTGTTCCACCTTCCTTCACTGTCTAGATCATTGTTTCTGCGCTAATCTTTATTAATTCTCTTCTATTGTGTTTGCTGTTCCTTCTCCAGCTCCTTTAGATGTAAGGTTAGGATGTATATGTGAGACTTTCCTCATTCCTAAGAAAGCTTTATATTGCTATGTAATTGCCTCTTAGGAATACCTTTGCGGTCCAGATTTTCAAATGATTCTATGGATTTTTTGAATACTTTAATTTCCTGGGAGATGCAATCCAGCCATACTTTTTATACCCATTTAGGATTTGATCCTGCCTCTGCCCTCCGCAGCCTCTGACAGCTGTGTGAAAGCTCTAGGCCTTGCAGGCCTAAAAGGGATGGCCGCCCTCAGAACGCTCCTAAAGGGGCTGAAGCAAAGAAGTTTGAGGGCTAAGCTGCTCTGATGGGCCCCCCTACGCTGCGCTGCCTCCCCACCCACACGCGACCCAGGAGGGGGAAGGGAGGAGGGTACGAGGCCACTGTCACCAGGTCCCCGGGAACCAGCTTGGCAAAGCATCCGAGGGGCTGCCCAAGGTGCGAGGACGTGATCTGCCTGCAGAGCCTGCGCAGCTGCACGGCAGACACGGATCCCAGGGGAAGGCTCCTCTGATGCGTCTCGGCCCAAAAGCGACAGGCTGAGCGGACGTGAGGACTCACAAAACCCACAACTGCTTTGAGACCAACTCCTTTTTATGTAAAACAGAAGAAAAGGGGGGAAAAGAAATAGGTCTGTTTACTCTTTCTCCACATTGAGCTTAATATCGTAGAAGCAGTTTTATGAACAGGCCCCGCAGACCATCATCTCTGCGGCATTAGTTCCAATCGCATTATTGCCTAATCGCAGAGCACCAGAGTGTGTACCGTGGGAGCTGTCACCAGGCGGGGACACGGGGGAAGGAAGGTTTTCACGCAAAGCCCAGGGTTCAGGAAACTGGACCAAGAACAGCAGCAAGGATCCAGCCTCCCCGCCAGCTGCCCTCTGGGATATCCCAACCGTCCACGTCAGGGAGGCAGCAGAGAACACAACGTCCTCAGGAGGCGCCTTATGCTCCCTTAGAGCAGAACGTCACGAGGAGATGCAAGTCCAGGAATGCTGGGTCATCCAGCAGCTGCCGTGTCTGTCGCCAGGCTGCGTGAGCGGCAGGGACACACAGGTGACCGTGGCTCCTTTCTGAACACAAGGCAGCTGGTCTCCTGAAGGAGGCCCGCGTGTCAGCAGAACTCGTGGGTGGAGACACCTGGAGGAGGTCTCTTCCAAAACAGGAGGCCTAGCCCCGAATCCCGAAAGGACGGAGCGGGAGGAAAGGAAAGGGGCAGCGAGGCCACTAGGTCCCCGCCAGCACTTGCTTCCCTTGGGCGTGACCGACTTGTTGAGAACGAGCTTCTGAAGAGGCCAGTGAGGGGTGGCAGGGAAGCAGGAGGAGAAGGGAGAAGACGGCAGGGGCGTGATTCCCAGTGAGCCGCACACTGGGGCGGACCCTTGGGAGGCTCCGAACGATCCCTTGCACCCCAGGGTTTGACCTGCCTCAAGGCAGAGATGGAAAGGGTTTCTTCCCCTACAGCGGGCACTCCTGTCTATGGGCTGCTCCAAGTGAGAAGATACTCTCCGCTCCCAAGGAGGAGGCTCGGGGGCTCCAGCACATCCCACAGAAGGTTGTGGGCGTGGTCTGTGAGCCAAATCCCAGGTGGTTGGGGAGAGGGGGGTGTGGTAGATGAAAGGGACCCGGGAGATCAGCTGGCCAACACCCAGTGTGTGCACAGACACACTCAACCTTGGCAATGAGATACGGGTGGACGATTGGCTCCACACCTGGCCGTAAAACTCCAGGCCATAAAGCTCCAAGCGCAACTGGCAACGCACCTGCTCCCTTTCTACTTAGTGCAGGTTTTCCAGCTGGATTCTTCCTTTCCAAATCACGTAGGCGACCCTAGGACCTTCACACTCACGCGTACGTTTGTAATTGACGTGTCCGTTTCTACAAAACACATCTAGGATTTTCACGGACATAACGTGAAATCCATAGATCAAGTTGGAGAGAATTGACAGCTTGACAATATTGAGTCTTCTGACCCATGAACGTGGCATACGTCCCCTCGTTTCTGCGAGTCCCTAATTTCTCTCAGCAGTGTCTTCTAGGTGTCAGTCTACAGGACTTGCACCTCTTTCACCAAATTTATCTGTCGGTGGTTAGAACTTTTGATGCCATCATAAAGTGAGTGGTTTTAACTTTAAATTTCTCACTATTGCTAGTTTAAGGAAATGCAGTGTGCCTGGGCACGATCTTTTTCTTGCAACCCTGTTAAACCCCTGTATAAGTTCAATAACTGTTTTTTGTAGATTCCTTATAATTTTCTACCTAGGTGGATACTGTCAGCAAATTCATATGGTTTAGCTTTTCCCTTTATGAAATATACGCTGGCTTATTCTGTTTTTTCTTTTCATGTCTTATTGCACCAACTACCACTTCCAGCATAGAAGTGAATGAAAGTGGGAAGAATGAATGTACTTGTCTTGTTCCTGATCTTATGGGAAAAGTGCTTCCTCTTTCACCATTAAGGATGATGTTAGCAGGTTTTTCACAGAAACTATCACCATGACAAAATTGTATTCTATTCCTAGATCACCATGTAATTTTAGCATGAATACTATTTTTTTGACAAGTTTGCCATGTTTGGATGTTGGATTTTGTCAAATTAGTTTCTACATCTACTGAGATTATAGGATTTTCCTTTTTCTTAAAAATGACTACGTTGATTTATTTTCAAATGTTAAACTGTGCTTGTGTTCCTACAATAAATGCCACTTGGCTGTGATATATTCTTTATGTTTTGTTGGATCCAAGTTGCTAAAATCTTAAGAACGTTCACATCTGGGCAGCCTGGGGAGCTCAGTGGTTTAGCGCCTGACTTCAGCCCAGGGCGCGATCCTGGAGACCCGGGATCGAATCCCACATCGGGCTCCCGGTGCATGGAGCCTGCTTCTCCCTCTGCCTGTGTCTCTGCCTCTCTCTCTCTCTCTCTTTCTACTGCACCTCTCATTAATAAATAAATAAAATCTTTTTTAAAAAAGAATGTTCACATCTAATGTGCATGAGAAATTTTAATGTGCCTTCCTCCATTCTTTTGTCTTTTCTGGTTTCAAATTAAAGGTAATGCTGGCCTCAGAAAAAATTAGGAACTCTTCCCTCATCTTCATGTTTCTAGTAGAGTTTGGATTGAATGGACTCTATTTCTTCTTCAGTGATCGGTAAACTTCTGTACTAAAGACACCAGGGCATAGAATATTTTTAATGAGAAGTTGTTGTTGGGGGTGGTGGTGGTTGTCTGTTCATTGTGTTTCATTTTGAGTCGGCTTCACACCCAACATATGGCTTGACCTCATGCCCCCAGGATCAAGAGTCACGCACTTTACTGACTGAACCAGGCAGGTACCCTGGGCAAAGGTTTTAAATCATACATTTATCTTCTTTAATAATTTGGGTTATCTACTTTTTTTCATGACTAGGCATTAGTAGTTTGCGTCTTTCAGGAAATCAGTCCATTTCATGTAAATTGTGGAGTCCTGAGTATTTTAGTACACAGGGCACCCCAAGGTTTTTCCATGTTTGCTGTTGGGAGCAAGACTTATTCCAGCCCGTAGGAGTCTAGAGGTTTTTTTCTACCTGCTTCTTTTCAGAAGTACTTTCAGATGCCTCAAGAATTTTCCTCCCATGCGTGACTGACTTGAGTGGAACGTGAGAACTCCAGGTGCTCCCTCTCCCTCCTTCCCTTCCTAGCTCTCTCGCTTCACCCCCCCACCCCCACCCCTCCTCTCGTAGGCTGCCTGAAAATGCCAGTCACTTTGGCCTCCCTGATTTTCCAACTCTGTCTCCTCATCTTGAGGAGGACCCTGGGCTCTGTATGGACCTCTCTCTTCCTGGAAACTCACTTACCTCATGCGGGAGGTTGGGACCAGAAATAAATATTTGGGAGCAAGTACACAGAGCTAGTAAACGAAACCGCAAGGGCAACTGGAAAGAGATTGTGGTGGAGCCAGGGCGGTGTCTTCAATATAAAACCCACAGGGACAAAGTACACACAAAAGAGACTGTGATGTCGGAGGAGAAGAAAGACACCAGTGGAAGGAAGCTCATCAGAGAATGAAGTTCTGGAAACCAGGGCAGGGAGAGTCTTAAGAAACTAAAGGGCTCCGAGCGTCCTTGCCCCAGAGGCCCTGGGTTCAGCGCCAGAGGGGCTTACACCGCACAAGGCCACCGTGCCATGGGCACATCCTGGGCTGTGACCTTCTCTAGGCCCTACATGCTTGTTTCACTGGTTTTGCCAACATGGAAAACTGGTCCCCTTCACCAGAGAAGACTCGGGTGAGGGCTAGTGAATGAGATGGGCAGAAGTGGCACAGGCCAGACTTTCAGAAGCTTGGCAGAGGAGGGGAGGAGGCGGGGAGCGGGGCTGGGACCAAGAGGGTGGGTGAGGAGGGGACGCCTCCCGCTCAGTATGCAAGTCTCCGGCTGTGCCTGGTCTGAGCAGGAAAGGCCGGGACGGGGAGAGCCTGACAGACGGGGGAAGGCGGAGGACGATGGGCCAGTCCCGGGAGGTGGGGGCTTGGCCCTGGGCTCGAGGGAGGAAGGAGCGAGCGCCGGAGAGGAAGGCGCAGACTGGAGCACGAGCAGGTCTGCAGCCCTGCGCCGCTCGGTTCACCGGACTGCCCGGAAGGAGGCTGCGCAGGTGTGTGCAGCCTCGCAGGTGTGTGCAGCGCGCAGGTGTGTGCAGCGCGCAGGTGTGTGCAGCCTCGCAGGTGTGTGCAGCCTCGTAGGTGTGTGCAGCCGCGGAGGTGTGTGCAGCCTCGCAGGTGTGTGCAGCGCGCAGGTGTGTGCAGCCTCGCAGGTGTGTGCGGCGCGCAGGGTGTGCAGGCGCGCAGGTGTGCAGCGCGCAGGTGTGTGCAGCCTCGCAGGTGTGTGCAGCGCGCGGGTGTGTGCAGCGCAGGTGTGTGCAGCCGCGGAGGTGTGTGCAGCGCGCAGGTGGTACAGCCTCGCAGGTGTGTGTGCAGCGCGCAGGTGTGTGCAGCCTCGCAGGTGTGTGCAGCCCGGCGCGGGTGTGTGCAGCCTTTGCGCAGGTGTGCAGCCGCGGAGGTGTGTGCAGCGCGCAGGTGTGTGCAGCCTCGCAGGTGTGTGCAGCGCGCAGGTGTGCAGCCTCGCAGGTGTGCAGCACGCAGGTGTGTGCAGCCTCGCAGGTGTGCAGCGCGCAGGTGTTATTGTGCAGCCGCGCAGGACCGCACCTCCGAGGCCTGCCCCGCAGCCGCGCGGACGCCCCATCACGCAGGAGCCGCGGCGTCTGTGCTCCGGCCCCAGGCCGCGGTCGGGACCCCCTCGGCTCCCCACGCGGCGCGGCGCGGCGCTGGCGGGGACCCAGGACGTGCTTCTCCGCGGTCGCACGGGGCGAGGCTCCACCGGGGAGGTGCAGCCCGATGTCCGCGGCGCGTCGGCGGAGCCCTGGGACAGGAGCTGCGGCCCCCGAGGCGTTGGAAGCCGAAGACAGCGGATGGCGCTGGCCTGGCGCCTGGCCCCGGCCGGGCACCCCGGGTCCCACGCACGGGCAGCTGCGGCAGCGCCTGCTTCGGCCTGGCCTGGCCGCGGGGGACGCTCCTCGGAACCGGCCGCCGGGGCCAGGGCCAGGGGCAAGGAGCCCACGCGCCCGCGCGACCCGCGGAGTCCCCTGCCACGACCCACCACTACCCGCACCGTGGAGCCCCCGCGCCCAAGGCCCGCCCCGCCCCGCCGCCCGCCGAGCCCCGCGCAGACCCCGCCTCCCACGCCCTGACCCGCGGGGCCCCTCGGGGGCGGGGCGGCCTCCTGCGCAGGCGCGGCCGCGGGGTCGCGCGTCCGTCACAGGCGGCGCGTCAGAGCCCCGCGCCCGAGCCCGGCTGCCCGACTGGAGCCTGCGGTGCGGCGTCCGAGGGGGCGCGGCGACGAGGACGGGGACGGGGAGGGCCGCCAGGCCCCCGGCGGTCGGAGGGGCGCGGAGGAGGCCGAGATGCGGGGCCGCCCCAGCCCGGCCCAGGAGGACCCGAGGATGAAGGGTAAGGGACGGGCCGGCCCGGCGCTGCCCGGGGGGGGCCTGGACGCGGGAGGGGAGGGGCGGGGCACAGGGGGAGGGGGGGAGGGGGAGGGCGGGGCTGCACGGGAGGGAGGGGGTGGGGGAGGGGGGCGGGGGCTGCACGGGGGAGGGGAGGGGCGGGGGTGCACGCGGCGGGGGAGGGAGCGGGGCTGCACGGGGCAGGGGGGAGGGTGGGGGGAGGGGCGGGCGGGGGCTGCACGAGGGGAGGAGGAGGGGCTGCACGGGGTGGGGGGAGGGGCGGGGCTGCACGCGGCAGGGGAGGGGCAGGGGGTGGTAGGGAGGGGTGGAGGGTGGGTGGGGAGGGCGGGGGCGGGGCTGGGCTGCACGGGGCGGGCCCCTCCTCCACCCTGTCCCCACCCAGGCGCTGGCGTCAGCGTCTCGGATCGGGGTTCTCGGTGCGCCCTGGGATAACAGCGACGCTCAAGGGTTGTTCGGAGGCAGAACGACAGGAAACGCGTAGATTTGGGGGCGCCGGGGGGGGGGGCGGGGGGCTCGGGCGTGACCCCGGGTCCCGGGATCCAGGCCGCGTCGCGTCCCCGGCCGAGTCTGCCTCTCTCTGTGTCTCCCATGAATGAACAAACTCTGAAAAAAGAGAATCCGCGGGCCTCGACCTTCGCAGCCAGAACTGACCGCTTGTTTCCTCCGCTTGGATCCCGCAGGCGCCACCTACCGTGCGATCTCCCAGAAGGAGGCGAAGGAGCTGGAGGTCGAGGTAGGGCGCGGCGGGCCCGCGGGAACGACAGCGGCGGTGCCTCCGGGCTGGCCGCCCCGGCTTCGGTGTCCTTTCCGAGCCTCCCTCCTCCTCTCCAGCGCGCGTTGGGCCCAGGGGCGGCTGTTCTGACGGCCGTGTCCACGCGCTGGCCTCTCGTCCCCCGTCAGGTTAACTGGGACGCCCTGACCCTGTGTCGTGTCCGCGGTGTAGGGGACACGGGGCTGCGCCCCCCTAATGCTGCCGCTGAGCGCCGCCGCTCGACCCCGTCGTGTGCCCCTTGGCCCTTGAAGAGGCAACTGGCACCTCGCGAGCGCAGTCTGTGGGTGACCCCTGGATCCTGCACACCTTCTTTGTCAGTTCGGCCAAAGCTCCACTGGTGACTCGTAATGAGGGACCCAACGTGAACGCAAGGTCTTACACGACCGATAGACCTTTATTGGGTTCCTTCAGGAAGGAAGGCAACTTGAGTACTTAAAGGAAGCAAGTAATTGTCCTGTCGCTGTAATAGTAACGATGAGAATGAACCTAGTTAGAGTCTCAAGCCGGCTGCCACCCTTGCTGTGAGCCCTGAGGATCAGGTGGATCCCACCTCCATGGCCCGTCACCCCTGCTTCTCCATTGGGGAGAGCTTGACGCCCGACACATCGGCCTCGTGTATGTGCAGCCTGGTTAGCGCATCAGGGCTTCAGGGAATGGCTCGGCCAAGAGGCAGGACTCGGGAAGACGGTGCTCCCCGGGGCTGGGGCCGACCCAGGACACGGGCGCCTGAAGGGCGGGTGACCAGTGGAACTCCCACCCCGAGAGGCGGCGATGTCAGGAGTTCTCTCGGGGATCGCGCACACTTGTGGCAGTTCTGTTGCCCACAAGTCCGAAGAGCCTGTGCTAGGTCAAGACCAGATGAGGCTGTGCTCTGTGTGGAGAGAGTGAGCACGGGAGGCTGGGATGCCCTGGCACCCCCTTTCTGCGGGGACGTGCGAGCCGACGGAGCGAGCAGCCGTGATGCGTCCACAGGGCCCCAGCAGGTGCACAGGAGGATTGCAACAGGGACACAGCGTCCCGATTCCGACCCCCCAGGCCCGGCCCACTCCGGGGCACCTCATGGTGCCCTGTTCCCAAGTGTTAGGATCATCTCACCCTCCAGGGCGTAGCTGGGCTCTACTCTGAGCTTGCGTTTGTCACATTGTGAGTGAATGAATACCATTGTCCTACGTGTCTCAGCCTTTTCTCCCTGCCAAGAGTCAGAGAAGTGTTTTATTCCAAATATAAAGGGTCGGTTGTTATTGGGGTGTCTTTTTTGTTTTGTTTTTCAATCCATACCAAAGCATGCCTCAGAGAAGCAGGGTGGGAAGTTGGATTTTGACGAGGCTGTTTTGTGGGGCAGTCACGAGTCTGTACTTGAACGTGACTTTTGCGTCTGGACAGCTGGGGTTGGCTGACGTGGAGCAGATGAGAGGCTGTGTGAGGCCCGGCCGGGAGGTGGCTGGTCAGGAAGGCACCCTGTCTGCGGGGTGAGGCGGGGCCCGGGGTCTGGGGCTGCCCCAACCAGAGCAGTGGACAGCGAGCCGCCTCGTCCCCGTGCAGCTTCCGGGAGCGCAGCAGGCCGAGGCCTTCGTGAGAGCCTTCCTGAAGCGCAGCATGCCCCGCATGAGCCAGCAGGCCTGCGAGGACCAGCTGCAACGCAAGGCTGTGGTCCTGGAGTACTTCGCCCGCCGCAAACGGAAAGAGAAGAGAAAAAGATCCAGAGGCCTGTCCGCCAGGCAGAGGAGGGAGCTGCACCTCTTTGACATCACAGCAGAGCAGCAGAGGTATGCCCGCCCTCCCGCCTGTGCGCCAGCAGCCCCTGCAGCAGCCCCTGCAGCCCCAGCAGCAGCCCCAGCAGCAGCCCCTGCAGCAGCCCCTGCAGCAGCCCCTGCAGCCCCGCCTTCCGGGTCCTGCTGGGCCTGGGGCGCTCCTCCTGCGTCGGCCACGAGGGGGCAGCCTGCCTTCACTTGGCTTTGAAAGCCTGTCGGGCGTCTGTCCGTCTGTCCGCACCGTAGCTGAGGCCCGGACCGTACGTGAGCCTGGCACCCCTGGCAGCAGGCCGTCTGTCTGTCAGCTTTCCTGGAGAAAGAGGACCTGACGCATCTGCACGTTACTCTTGACAGCTTTCAGTGGCCCTAGACGGAGCCCTTCACTGGGGTTCTGCTGCCGGAGGACGTGCTGCCCACGCGAGCCAGAACTTTCTGGGCAGGATGCGTCCCTCTGTGGTGGGGGGGTTCCTCCCTCCAGCCCGCGCTGCATCCCTCCTGGGCCGTGGTTCTGCGTGCACGTGTCTTCAGACTGTGTAGACTTGGCTCCAAGCCCGGTAGCCAGCAAGCCGCCCACGTCCCTCGAGACCAAGTCAGTCACTTTGTCCGTGGCCCTTCTTGCAGAGAGAGCTGGGCTTCGGGTGGAGAAGGAGGAAGGGGCCACTGCTGCCCACGTTTTCCTGGCTGGTGTCTGCACCAGTAAAGCCCACTTGGAGTTAGAGCCTGAGGTTCCCGTCTGTCTGACCACAGTTTCCTGAAACAGGTTCCCCATGAGGCGCCGGGACCAGTCATCATGACCCCAGACAAAAGCCTTTGAGGTGCCCTCACCTGGTCCCTCCCCTTGGGCCTGCCCCTTGCTCACTCACCTTCCAGACGGACCCGTTACCTAATGTGGGGACGTGCACGACAGCCAGCAACTCCTGTGTACCCCCCGCCTCCCCCCGGGGTCAGCTCTTAGCACACAAGCTCACAGCAGCGCTTAAGCGAGACAACCCTCATGAAAGGAAGTGGGGGTGAGCACCCCCGCGGGCTGGTGTGTCGCCCTGGGTGCATCCTGGCTGCTCCGCGTCTGCGTGTTGCCTCGTGGTCTGCGGGACCCACTTGGGCGCCAGCTGTCCAGGCTGCAGCCGGCCGGCAGGAGGGATGGCGGGGCCGAGGAGCCAGCAGCTTCCTCCCGCGTGGCCTCGAGAGGGCTCTGGCAGCGGGACCGCTAGAGGTGCAGGGCCGGAGGTCCCGATTGTAGTCAGGTCCCCACTGTACCACCGGGATCCGACCGGCTCGCAGTCCTTGGCCTCCGGCTATGCACTGGCTCTTCCGATGTTCGTCCCAAGCTCCCGTCGCCTGACTCTGCTCTGTAACTTTGCCGCAGGTACAATCTTTTTCTCCCTCTGCATGAGCTCTGGAAGCAGTACATCCGGGACTTGTGCGGCGGTCTCAAGCCGGACACGTGAGTTGCTCTTCCGAAGCCCTGCCCTTTGGCACAGCCCCAGTCCTGCGACCGCAGTGAATGGCCTCGGGGCCAGGTGGCCGCACAGGTTTGCGGACTATGTGCTCCCTTCGGGACTCTTGACGGTCGTATGCTGAGGCCTCTGTTTACCTCCCAGGCAGCCACAGATGATTCAGGCCAAGCTGTTAAAGGCAGACCTGCACGGGGCTCTCATTTCAGGTAACTGGCCTAAGAGCGCGTGGTCCCCCGCACGCCTGTGCCGTCACTCGGTGGCCGCGCGGCTCTGCTCGGAGTCAGACACGCTCCTTGTCGCGTGATCACCAGCATTGAGGGTGGGAGGTGAGCAGTTCTGGCCACTCTGTATCCTCTGATGGTCTTTGTGTGCCCTTCCGCACGGGACCCTCCTGCCCCCCGAGGGCACAGCAGCTGCCGGCACTGCCCCCAGCCCCGAACAGAACACAACGTCCCTTTGGTCCGTTTCCTGCAGTTTCGAGGATCCACTCGCAGTCCCCTCCCCAGGGCAGCCCTTCCCTCGCCTCTTCACTCCTCCAGCTGCCCCCCCCCCGCCACCCACAGGTCCAGAGGGCGCCACAACCTCCAGTCCCACGACAACTCCGCCCCTCCTCGCATCAGCCCCTGGCGTTCCCCACGTCCGCGCTCGGTACCCGTGCGCCCTGGCTGTTCAGGCCCAAACCGCAGGCGGGATGGCGTTTTCTCTCTCCTGAGCCTCAGCACCAAGCCCTCCCGTGTCCTCAGCGAAGCTGAGCCCGCACCCTCTCCTCTGGATGCCTCGAGCCTAACCCTCTCCCTGCGGGCACACCGCTTCGCCCCCACAGGCAGCCAGAGGGAAGGTTTTGTCCCAAAGCTCAGGCCGTGCTTCCCTCCTTGCCGCGTCTGAAAGGCTCCCGGTCTAAGCACGGCCGCCTGCTTTCTGCTGCTCACACACCGGGGTTGGCCCCGCCTCGGGGCCTTTGCACTTGTCCTCTCCCTGTGCCAGGGTTGCACATTCACAGACTGACTGCTTCTCGGCATTCAGGTCCCTCCTCAGGTGTCACGTCCCCGAGGGCCTGCCGTCACTAAAGCTGACCTTCGTCTCCATTACCGTGGCAGTTACGTGACCAGAGAAAATCCGTTGTCTGATTTGGTCCACGTTCCCCTCCTGCTCCTTGAGAGCAGAGCCCAGAACAGCCTTGGTCCCTGCTGCGCAGGCGCCGACCTCCCGCAGTGCCGGGCCCGTAGCTGGTGCTCCCTGAACGTCTGCCGGCTGCGGGGGCGCAGGTCAGGAGAGGTGAGGGGCCGGCTGCCTGTTCACCTCGCTGCTCCACGGCCTGTGGCAGGATCCGTTGTGGCCAGAGCTTGGGAGGTGGTGGGAAGGCCACCATGGGCAGGGGCGCCTTCAGGTCCCGCCCAGCTACCTCTGGGTCTCGGTGCTGCAGGACACACCCGTGACCCCTTGGCTCCACGGCCCTCCCAGGCCCCGTGGCCACAGGCCCTCCAGGGGACGCCGCGTCAGGGCAGCCCACAGGCTGCGGAGCCACAGGCGGGGTGGGGGGTGGGACCTTGCTCTCATCGTTGGGGCCCTGTCCCGCTGACGACCCTTCCCCAGCCGCCCCACCCTGCTGGTTGTGGCTCCCCCAGCACCAGCGACGCTCAGGCCTTGAATGTGCTTCCCTCCGCAGTCACAAAATCCAAATGCCCCTCCTATGTGGGTGTCACGGGAATCCTCCTACAGGAAACGAAGCACGTTTTCAAAATCGTCACCAAAGAAGACCGCCTGAAAGGTAAGTGCGTGTGTCTCGGTGACGTGGCCCGCGGCCACCCGGCTTCGTCAGCCCAGTCCTCATGGCCTCTCGGGGCAGTTTGGCCTCCCACGTCAGCACAGATTGCAGGTCGCTGCTGACCGTGCCGCGCCTGCGGAGAGCACCCCTGACCCTGCCCTGTGCCTCTCCCTCAGGCGTCCGGGAGCCCGGCCAGCAGCCTCGGCCAGATGGGATCGCAGGAAGGGCCGCTCGGTGTGCTTGCAGCCACGGGGGTCCATGTCCCTGGCCGGGGCGTCCCTGCCCAGAGGCTCTGCCCCGGAGGGTGGAGCTAAAGAGACAGGGAGGCTTAGCTAGCTGCCCCCGAGTCGCAAGACCTGGGCCTGCGGGTGACCCTGGGGCTCCGGAAGCGAGTGCAGGCTCACGCTCCAGTGTGTTGGCACACCCACGCCCCTTGCCCGCGGACCTGAGACCAGCACCACCCGGGAGCTGTTCCTTCTGGAGCTTGGTTTTTCCCTCTGCTTCCTTCATTTCCCTGAATGTTCTTGTCTCATTTTAAACCCCAGGAAGTAGTGTCTGGGGTCCCCACTGGGCATAAAGCCACGAGCCCGTCTGAAAACTATGTGAGAAGAGTGCCTGTTCCTGGCACTTTTTCTGGGAATTTGGTGTAGGGCCTTTGACCCTAGAAGCTAGGTATCGAATTGTGTTTAAATCCGAGTAATGGCCGAGAGCGCCTGTCGTCCTGGTCCTGCCCAGCTCTGTGGGTCCCCACTTCTCACGAGATGGTTTAGGGATAACGTCATGCACCAACGTGACCTTCACTGTCGGGATTTTTTTGTCCTTTTTCCTCCTTTTCTTCCAGTTATCCCCAAGCTAAACTGCGTGTTCACAGTGGAAATCGATGGCTTCGTTTCCTACATTTATGGAAGCAAATTCCAACTTCGGTCAAGTGAACGATCGGCAAAGAAATTCAAAGCAAAGGGAACAGTGGACCTGTGAGGTCTTTGCTGCGGAGGCGATTGTGTGTGCCCCAAGGACTGGGACCGCCTCTGTGCCCTCCTTGCACGAAGAGGTGGCCGGGCCGGCTGTGATTCTCGACCACCGCGGCGCGTCACCACCTGAGTTAGGAACCGTTCATTGGGGGTCCCTGGGTGGCTCAGCGGTTTGGCGCCTGCCTTTGGCCCAGGCATGATCCTGGAGTCCCGGGATCGAATCCCACATCGGGCTCCCTGCATGGGGCCTGCTTCTCCCTGTGTCTCTCTCTGTGTGTGTCTATCATGAATAAATAAATAAAACCTTTAAAAAACAAAACAGAACCGTTCATCATCTGGAAAGAAACCCTGCACTGAGCTGCGGAGCAGGGAGCGCGGGGCTGCGTGTGTCTGGATGGCGACGAGTCGGTCCCGCCCCCGGGGGAGAAGAGCCTGGCAGGACCCGCACACGGTGACCTGCCTGGTGGCAGTAGTAGGGTTTTACTTCTTTTTCATCCTTTTCTGTGTCTCGTGAATGCTCTGTGATGAACCCATTGTTGACGTGATAGTAAAACATCCACGTAGGCGCTGCGAGGCTGCTGGTGAAAGGTTGTGCCTGCTGGCGGCTCCGCTTCAGGTGCACACAGCTGCCCTCAGGCGCCCGTTCCCGAGGACAGTGGCTGCTTTAGCTCACGCCCGCCCTCGACCTCTGGCCGACTGCGGTGTCCTTTGCTGTTCCGGGAAAGCGGAGGAGTGACGGCGACATCGGACATCGCAGAGGGGCTCGTCGGCTCTGGGAGGGAGAGCTGGGACGGCCCGGGGGCAGGGAGCCAGGTCGGCGGTGCTCCTGGTGGCCCTTCACCGGGAGCCCAGGAGCTTGGTCCACGGGGATCCGCCTTCCCGTGGCTCTTGGGCTCCTGGGCTCCGGGGCAGGGGTAGGCGGACGGGGGCGGGACCGCAGCGCCGAGCCTGACCCCCCAGGGGCGTCCCCAGGACTCCCCGCTCAGCCGAGCCCTCGCGTTCTGCGGCCGGAGCCCCGGGCTCGGGTCAGGCTAGGCCCGTGTGGAGGGCGCCTACAGCCCACGAGCTCGGCCCCGCTGGGCAGGCCCGGTGGGGACGGGGCTGGGCCGGCTTCCGTGTGCCGCGGTCGGAGCGCCTCGCGCTCAGGACGGATGGCTCCTTTCGGGGAGGTCTGTGTGCCCCCAACCGGGTGAGGCCAGAAACATTCCTGGCCGCAAACCCGCAGCAGATCGTGGACGCGTGGTCCCTGGGTCCCGCGGGGCCTCCGCCCGGGAGGACAAACCCCCTGGGACGGGAAACATGAACTGGAACTGGCCGAGCAGGAAGGCCTGCCTCGGCGCCTCCCAGGGCTCGGGGTCGCCCGCGTCCGTGCCCACGGGGCCTTGCCCCTCGGGGTGGTCGCTGCCCGGGCTGCAGCTCTCCGCCCCCGGCAGCGCCTGAGCCCTGTGCGCCCACAGCCTTGTGGCACCGCGGGCTGGCTGCAGAGCCGGGGTCTGAGCGCAGGGGTGAGGGGGCTGCTCCGCGGGCGTCACGCGGGCCTTTATCACCTGGGCTCCCGCCGGGGCCGGGCGGCGTTTGCGACACCTGCCTGTGCCCGGTGCCCACGGCCGGGGCGCCGTGACTCCCTGACCGCACTGCGCGTGCCAGCCCTCTGCTGGGGAGGGCGCCCCTGGGTGCACATGCGGCTGCTTTCCAGAAACGTGGTGGTGCCACTTGCCTCGTGAAACCCACTCTTGTCTGGTGCAGACTCACGTCTGCGTGTGGACGGCTGTTTCCTCTGTGGGCTTCCGTCCCCTTCCCCCAAGGACACTTGCGGAGAAGGCGCCTGCCTGTTTCTAGGATGCCCTGGGGTCCTGTGCCCTGAGGACCGGGCCATCCTCCAGGGGCCCAGCCCGGGCGGACACTGGCTCTCGGAGCACCCCGAGAGGCTGAGGCCTAGGGAGGTGGACGGGGCCGCTCGTGGAGGGCGTGTGGTCCTTTGCAGCCCAGGCCCCTCCTGCACGGCTGGAGCAGGACCGCAGCAGAGTCGAGGCCGTGTCGGCCTCCTGCGCCCACCGTCGGGCACCGGAGACCCGGGAGGGCCGCGCGGCAGCAGAGTGGTCACCGCCTCAGGGCGAGACTCGGGAGCTGCGGGCCGGGGGGCATCAGCCCGGGACCCACTCTTCTCCCAAACGTGCGTGGGCCGAGCGGCCGACTGCGGGGCCCCCAGGACAGGCCGGAGCCTCTCCAGGGACGGTGGGGGACGGTGGGGCCGGCACGGTCGTCGCCACGGCGCTGGCTCGGGCCGCCTAACCGCTCTGCCGTCGGCTGCGTGGACACCAGAAAATTCTTCACCTGCTGCCCCACGGCTGGACGCCCAGGACTCGGGTGGGCCGCAGGCTGGGCCCGCTGAGGGCCGCCTCCCTGGCCGCCTTGTTGCCGTGTCCCCACCTGGCCTCTGCAGCTGCGGGGAGCGCCGTCTGGCGTCTCTAAGTCTTGTGAGGACAGCAGCCCTGCGGGTTAGGGCGCCGCCTTTAGGGCCTCCCTCCACCTCCGGCACCGGGGCAGGAGGGCTGCAGGGAATCCGTGGGAGGTTGTCGAGTGCACGTGCCGGGGCCCCTGCTGGAGCCCCTCCGCCGGGCTGCAGGACGCCGTCCCACGGGCCCGGCCGGCTCCCCGCAGCGCTGGGTCAGCACCCGCTCAGGAGCCGAGCTGCTGCCACCCCACCGTCGCCAGCCCCGCTCCCGTGTCCCCAGACCACTGAGCCCCTCCGTGTCCCCGCCAGCGGGCCGGGCTCGGTCCCCTCCTGCCGTGGGAGCCTGGGCCTTCCTGCGGCCCGCGCTGCTCTGCTCCGACACGCGGGCGAGGCCCGTGGACTCCAGATGGGGCCCAGCCGCGACGTCTGCCTGTGACGGAAGATTGGGGCTCTCGGGGTGACGCGTTCCAGATGCTGGGAAGGATGGTCGGAGGGCTCATCTCCGGTTCCGAGGAGGAAACAGTCGCGTTCCCCAAAAAAGCCATAAATTACGGTAAAGAGCTTTCTTTCTGGACAATGGCTTTTGTTTTAATTTAGTTTGCATTTCTTCGCCATAATGCCTAATTAGGACATCTGTTAAATGTCTATAATATTAATTTAATGGGGGGGGTTCCTAATAGAACTGTTCTGGAATTGTCCGTTTAATTAACCTCACGGGCCTCTAATGGATGTCTTAAATAGGCGTCATTAACACGAGTGCTAGACAAATTAGAATTAGAGTCAATAACATTCTTGGTAATTTTTCCTGAGCCGTGAAGGACGCGCGGTGCTAAGTAGACCCGCAGAGTCGGGCCGCACAGGGCGGTGTGGGGCCGGGTCCCCAGCAGGGTCCGGAACCGACCAGGCCCCCCCGAGGGGCCCAACCCCGGTGGCCTGGCCTCCCCTTGGTGCACCTGCCACCGCGGAGCCGGAGGGCTGGATGGGGAGGGGGGGGCAAGGCGGGGGGGAAGGCAGGGGGGCGGGGGGGCCGGCGGACGTGCGTTGGTGGGGGTGCACCGTGCTGCCCCCACCCCTGCACGGAGCAGGTGCGTTGCTGTCCCAGAGCCAGCGCCCGCTCCCCGTGTGCACATCTCCTGTGGCCTCTCGGGGCACCTGCCGCGGCTAAGCCTTCTCTCTGTCCTGAGGCATCTGTGTCCCCCGCCCCCCACCCCACGGCCACAGCACAGCCCGGGGCCTTTGTCACCGTCCTGCTCCAAACCCACACGTGGGTCTGACCAGGGTCATGGGCCCCCCCAGGGTTCCGCCGCCCAGACCTGCCCTCCTGAGTTACAGCGACCCCAGCGGCGTGCCCTCCCTGTCCCCTCCATCCCCTCCATCCCCTCCAGCTTCACCCATGGGCCCAGTGCAGGCGACCTGCCTGGGAGGTTGACCTGCCTCAGGAAACCCGAGCTCAAGGCCCCCCTGACCCCTGACCTCCATTTTCAGCCCCGAATGACGTGATTCGGGGAGTGTGGTGGTGGTGACCGATGCATCTGATGCATTTAACCCGCGGGAGCTGAGCCCTGCAGGGGGTGCAGCCCCCCCCCCCCGCCCGCTCCCCAACGTGAGCCCACAGCGGCTGAGATGGAAAGCACCCTCCTGGCTCTTTGTCTCCCCAAGACGTGTGACCCTAACACTGTTCCGGTCACGCTGCCGGCCCAGGAGCACGGGGTCACAGCTCCTCCTGCCTCTGGGAGGGTCGGTGCGCTGGGCGTGGGCTCGTCCCCAGGGACCCGCCAGCCCTGGGTGCAGGAGGCAGGGACCGGGTTCCAGCCCGGGGAGCGCACCTCCGCGGCCTCCCGCAGGGCACGGAAGGGTCCCCTGGCTCATCGGGGAAGCCCAGGTTCCGGCTGTTTCTCTGCGTGTCTTACTCCTACTGGCAACGTGTGTGAGCAGAGGAGCCCCTGAGTCCGCGACGTGGGCGCCTGCCCAGCACCCCGACGGGAGCGTCTCCCCGCCCGTCGTCTTGCTCCCGCAGCGGCCTGCCTCTGCTCTGGTCGCCCTCTGGGCCCCCTCTGCGCAGGGAAGGCCCCGTTCCTGGAGAGGCCCCAGGTCTCCGCTCCGGTTGCAGGCGGCCCAGGGCGGACTCCTGCGTCCGCGGTGTTGGCGGACGTGGGGGGAGGAGAGTGAGAAGGGCCACCTGGGGCTCAGCTCCCTGCGGAGCTGCGGATCCAGTCACAACAGACAGGGGAGCTCTATGTTGTCGTCGCTTCTGAGCGCGGAGCACCCGGGGTCGGTGCACCCGGGGTCGGTGCCGAGCGTAAGCCACGCTGACCTGCACACGGCCTGACTCGCCACGGAGAGCTTGGCCCCCATTTCTCGGTGATTTGGGTTTATCACGGCGACAAAATTACTTCTAGACGTCTCATCCCTCATTTTCGAAATTAAAGTCTCCGGGAAAATGTGAACTGAGTTGGTAAAGTTCATATATACGTAATTTTTAATGAGTGGAGCGCACAAGCTCCTTGGCGCGTGAACACTTAGGAAGCACCTGCCAGGCGCTATTCTGAGCGTTTGGCACACTTTGTCCTCCCAGCTACCTGATGAGGTCAGTGCTGTCTTGTTCCCATTTTGCAGATGAGGACATCGAGGCCCAGAGGAGTGAAGTCAGGGGCCGGAGCGGAGCTGGGATCCGAGGCCCTGCAGCTTGGCCCCAGAGTATGGGACAAATACGCCGGTGCAAGGAGCCCCCGGGCCACTGCAGACGCACCGTGCGGTGCACACGCCCTCCTGGCCGCCGGCCCTCCCCGAGGCTCTGCACCCGCCGACAGTCTCCCTTGTCGCAGCCTCTCGGACCTGGGGCTCTAGGCTCCAAGTGTAAAACCCCAACGGTGCCAGAACGGCCCTCCTCGTCCTCGCAAGCGGGAGGAAGCGCCAGCTTCTCTGGCTCCGCATCCAGGCCGGGCCCTGGTGACCTTGAGATGCAGCTGGGATCTGTCCCTCAGGTCCAGGTGAGGGCGCCCAGGCCAGAGTCCCCTCAGGAGACATCGGCGGGGGCACCTGGGGCGCAGAGTGTACCTTCACAGGGAGCAGCAGCGCGGGACGGGGGCCCAGGGACCCCAGTCCTGCCCTCGGGCCGCCCGCTGTGCCCCCTCACCCTCGGGACCCCGCAGGGCCCGGCCCCCCGCAAGGATTCCCCAAATGTCAACCCCGGGCGGGAGCACGGCATGGGCCCGGCAGCCAGCACCGAGCCTCAGCTGCCTCCCCGCTCCTGGGCTTCCCCCTCGCCCTTCGTGCAGCCGGCGGTTTAATGGGAGGACAAAAGATAGTAACAATAAAACTAAAAAAAAAAAAACACACACAGAAAAATAAATTACTCAGGAATTTGTTTTTCATTAAGCAATAAGGCTGGATGGGGCCCGGCCAGCCGCGGCCTCAGGAAGCCGCTCCCGGGTGCAGAGGCCTTGGGTCCAGGTGTGAGCCCCGCATCAGCCCGGAGCGCTCAGGTGCTGCCCCCCAGGTTCCGCAAGATGCGTCCCCAGGGGTCCTGTTGCCGCCACACAGTCTGCAGCCTGGAGGGAAGCGGCCACGCTGTCAGGGCAGCCGGCCGAGCGCCCACGGCGCTGCACCAGCTCACGCAGGTCTGTGGGTGGCCCCGGGCATCACTCAGAACCCACGGCCCCGAGCCGGGACTAGGCCACTCGGCGGACGAGCGAGGGCAGAGGTGCAGGGCTCGGACTCCGCCACGCTTGCCTCTCCCGCGCGAGCCACACGCCAGGCCTCCCGCCTTCATCCCAGGCCGGCTCCCTGCGTCCCCGTTCCCGGGACCCAGGACTGAAAAGCCTCTTCCCAAATCCCTCTCCCCCTCCTCACCCCACCCTGTCTCTCCTCCTCGCCCCTGCCCCTTTTCTCCCACTCCCCTCCCCCGCTCGCCCCTCCCCCATCTGTCCCCTTCCCCCGCTCCCCCTCCCCGCTCTCCCCTCCTCCCATCTCTCCCCCTCCCCATCTCTTCCCTCCCCTCCCCCGCTCTCCCCTCCCCATCTCTCCCCCTCCCCCGCTCACCCCTCCCCCATCTCTCCCCCTCCCCCCAGGCTCTCCCCCCCAGCCCGTCTCTCCCTCCCTCTCCCCCTTCCCCCAGGCTCTCCCCCCCACCCGGTCTCTCCCTCCCTCTCCCCACAGCCCCCCGGGGGAAGGCTTCTCTCTGTCTGAGTCACGCAGTGACCCGTCACCACGTGTGCTGGATCTGGACGGTAGGAAAACAGAAACCTGGACACACAGAGGTGGGAGGGGGAGGAGGGAGGAGCCCAGCGCCGGGGGACAGGAGTGGGGAGACCCCCCCACCCCGCTAAGGCCCCGGACAGACGGGAGTGTGGAAGCCTGGCTCCACCGCCCCGCGTGCCTCCCGGTGTTTCCTCGGAGCCTCGCCCCCCAGGCCCGGAGCCGTCCTCTCAGGTATCCCAACTGCGGTTCCGCGTGGGCCCCCGGTACCTCGGGTCCCCCAACAGGGACGAAGGCAGCCCCGGGAGCCTGAGGGTGGCGCCTGGGACTTGCACCCGGCAGGGACCGACTTGGAGGGAACCGAGGAAGCCGCGGCAGGCAAGGCGGGGCTCAGGGCTCGTGGTGGCCTGCGTCAGCCTCCGTCTAGCAGGACGGGCGCCCGGCCGTGAACTCGCGGAGCCCCCCTCCCCGTGTCACGGCACCAGCTCCGCGGGGACACCGGCCGCCTGCACCTCCTGCCGGGCCCGGGGCACCACCCGGGGCCAACTGTCCCGACCGAGGGTGGCCGCGCCCCAGCCCCGCCTGTAGGGCCCCAGGCTCCGGCTGCTCGTCAGTCACGCGTGTGCGGCTCGGAGGCCGTGGGGTCTGTTCAGGTCGCCCCCGAGACGGGCGGTTTCGGGAGACTTTTCTCCTGGGCACTGGGTTCTGTGGGGCCCCGGCGGAGAGCGGCACGAAGGCGGTGCTTTTAGGTGACAAAGGCACCTACGCGCACGCCGCAGACGACATGCAATTTCATGTCATGGAAAAGACTGTTTGGGCCACTTTCGTGTGCCCGAGGATTGTTTAGCAAACACTAACACTGTGCGTGTGTGTGTGGGGGGCGGTAATGATATTAGCATCAAGGAATAGAACTCAAGGTAACATACGTTTTAAAAAATGTCTCATTTTGGATCCCAGGGTCCCGGGATCGAGTCCCGCTTCGGGCTCCCTGCAGGGTCCTGCTTCTCCCCCTGCCTGCGTCTCTGCCCCTCTCTCTCTCTCTGTGTCTCTCATGAATAAATAAGTAAAATCTTTAATAAATAAATAAACGGTGTCTCTTTTTGATAAAATGAACAAATCATCAAGAAAACCTGTGACAGACCAGACAACAGTCGAAGAACATCAACCAGGATAACGACACGCCAGGCGCTTCGGAAGAGAATGACTTGAATTTCAGCGGGTTCAGAAAATTGATAACACAGTTGCATATTTTTGCAAAGCAGACTCTTGCGACGCAGAAACAGGAGGCGCCCGTTACGCAGAGGGTGTCCCACCGGGCGACCACACGGTGCCTGACCGGGGACGGGGCCGCCCGACCGCCGTGACCCGCGCTGCGTCGGCCCCGAGAACATACGTCGGCTTCGATGGGACACGAGCGCTCGCGGAGCTTGACCCCGTTCCTGCAGGACACGTCACTTTCCCTTTTTAAAATTTCTCTCTGATGGAGAGTGACTCCCATTAAGGGATCCCCCCCCAGCCCCAGATCAGGAGGCCCTGCACGCGCCACAGACCCGGGTGCAGCCGTGAGGCTCCCTCCTGCGGCACGAGCCTCGCAGGGAAACGGCCCCGTAAGTGGCAGCCCCACGCCAGGCTCTGGAGTCCCGGGGCTCCTCCCGCAGAAACCAGCTCCCGCGTGCGTGGCGCGTGGCTGCACGGGAGGCGGCTGCCTTGAGCCCCCCGTGCTTGGGGGCACACCCACGGTGACCACACGTGTGAGCATGTGGGCCTGGGCCCAGGGCCCGGTCCTCGGGGCCTTCGTCCCAGGTCAGGAGGCTGAGCCGTGGAGCAGTGACCCAGGCCGCCCGGGCATCAGGGGCGCCCCGTGCAGGGTGGCCAGCCCCCCGAGGCCGGAGGCTGCCTCTCCCGGGTGGAACTCCCACGGAAGAGAGTTCCAGAAAGCAGCAAGAATCCAGACGTGCGAGGAGGCCGCCGGCCGGGGCGTGGACATGAGACCCAGAGGCGCTGCGAGGCCCCGGGGGCCCCCGAAGGAGCCGTGGGCAGGGCTGCCCCCACCCAGGAAGAGGCCGCAGCGGGGAGGCCCGCCCCGCAGAGGCCGCTGGGCTCGCCGCCCAGAGAGGACACGGGGGCTCCGACCCTGGGGGAGGCCTTCCCGAGGGCCGGGCGGGGGGACGCGCCTCCCAACAGCAGCCCACGCGTGGGCTGTGCTGCCGGCGCTCGGCGGCCCGGCTGTCCCTCGCCTCTGCTGAGCAACTCGGGTGGTGAGCAGGCGGCTCGGCGTGTGCTGCGACGTCGGAGGGACGCCCCGGCTCGGGGGCACACCTGCCGCGGGGGTCAGCGGCGGCGCTGCAGGGCTGCAGGCCACGGTGAAGTCGGGGAGCGGGTGACGCAGCCGGACGCTTGGGCTCTAGATGGTCCGACACCCTCTGGCCGGGGGAGTCTGGCCCTAGTGGACGCAGACTGCAGCGGGGCCGTGCGACCCGTGCTGGTGCCAGGGAGGGGTGCGGAGGGGAGGGCTTGGGGCTCTGCGGCTCCCACACCACAGGAGGGAAACCGAGCCCCCAGGTTCTCCACGGGGCATACGTGTTCCCCAGTCCTCGCACTCAGGATGCAGCGAGGCTGCCTTTGTGCTCTGAGCTCCGCTGCCCCCTGAGGCTCCCCTGCCCTCCTGCCCCTCCCCTGCCCCCTGAGGCTCCCCTGCCCCCTGCCCTGCCGCTGCCCCCCTGATGCTCAGCTGCCCCCTAGGCTCCGCTGCACCAACGCCCACAGCCTGAGGGGGCAGATCCCTTCCTCCAGGAAGCTGCAAGTTCAGTCTGTAAAGTCGCACACAGTCCCCTGGGCTCCAGGCGCTCGGGACTCCCAGCTCCGGCTGAGGCTACAAGGCTTTCGGGCTACATGGTGTTTGGGGGGTTGCATGAGTGCGGAAGTTGCTCTGGGTCGGGGAGCATCGCACAATGAGACCCCACCTCACACCGGTGAGAAGGGCAACACTTAACAGGACAGGAAACAACAGATGTTGGAGAGGATGTGGAGAAAGGGGAACCCTCTGCACTGTTGGTGGGAACGTGACCTGGTGCAGCCACTCTGGAGAGCTGTGTGGAGGCTCCTCAAAGACTTAAAAATAGACCTGCCCTACGACCCAGCAATTGCACTGCTGGGGATTTACCCCAAAAATACAGATGCAATGAAACGCCGGGACACCTGCACCCCGATGTTTCTAGCAGCAATGGCCACAATAGCCAAACTGTGGAAGGAGCCTCGGTGTCCATTGACAGATGATGGATAGAGAAGCTGTGGTCTATGTAGACAGTGGGATATTCCTCAGCCATTAGAAATGACAAATACCCACCATTTGCTTCAACGTGGATGGACCTGGAGGGTATGATGCTGAGTGAAGTAAGTCAATCGGAGAAGGACAAACATTTTAAGTTCTCATTCATTTGGGGAATATAAATAATAGTGAAAGGGAATAGAGGGGAAGGGAGAAGAAATGAGTGGGAAATATCAGAAAGGGAGACAGAACATAAAGACTCCCAACTCTGGGAAACAAAGTGTTGCAGAAGGGGAGGCGGGTGGGGGATTGGGGTGACTGGGGGACGGGCACCGAGGAGGGCACTTGATGGGATGAGCACTGGGTGTTACATGTTGGCAAATCGAATTCAAATATAAATAAGTAAATAAATATTTTTTAAAATATTTAAGACTTAAAAGCCTGCACAGCAGAGGCCAATCAGGGAAGAGCTGCAGGTGTCTGGCTGGGGGAGGAGAGGGGATGAGGGAGGCACGTCAAGGTAGGCCTCTGGGGGCTGCTCTGCTTGGTTTTTTTAAACCTCGAGATTTAATTTGATGAAGCGTTTGGGACGTTTCGTTGCCATTATTTTTGGTCTGTTGCTTTTACGGTCAGTATTTTCCAGTTCTGTTCCCGCACACACTCGCCCACAGGCTCCTCACAACCCTGACCCTGGCGGTTGGAAGCTCTCCAGCCGCCGGAGCTGCCCCAGCCTGGTGAGGGGGCTCAGGGGCGGGGGGGTGGAGTGTCCGCCGTTTGGTGGACATCGGTCTCCCCGCCGTCCCCGCAGGGGCCTGGCCACAGGCTCCAGGCAAGAGCCCTGGGTTCCAAAGAGGCGCTGCCTGCCCGGGATGGGGAGCAGGGGTGCTGGGAGGCCCAGCACCGACACGCGGGCAGGCGGGGGCACCCAGTCCCGGGCGCAGCAGGGTGCTCACCTTCTGGGGTCAGCACAGCTTCTGCCTCTGGGGCCTAGACATGTATTTCGTTGCAAGCAAAGGAAATCCGAGAGCTAGCCGGGCAGACGTGGCAGGTGGCAGGGGACCCGGGGCAGGAAGTGGGAGCGCTGTGACGTGATTGTCCCGTACCTCCAGGGGACCGTGGGGGCGCGGGGGCGCGTCTCTCCCCCAAGCCGCTCAGGACGCGGCCTGTCTGCCTGGGATGCGGGGTTACATCCCTCGGTCCCCAACCCCGGCCCCCCTTACAGGCTGGGGCTTGGGGCAGGGGCTCCGCAGCCTCAGGCACTGCTCCTTTCCCCCAGGATTCCGGAGCCTGGGAGCGTGGGTGCGGCGCTATCCCGCCCAGGCCCCCGAAGGCCTCCGGGCCTAGCTGGGGTTTGAATTGTTCTGTTCTGGATCTTTCTAGTCGTACTTGATTGCACTTGGCGCAGCGGAGTTGTGCGTTGCTGCTGCTGTTGTTGACGGTGCGTGTCTTTCATTCTTGCTGACTCGTTTTTATTTATTCCGAGTCCTGCTTGCTGGGGTTGGGGACGGAGGCCGTGGCTCTGTACCTGGGAAGTGCCCCCGGTGGCTTCCCCAGGGAAAGGGAAGTTCCTACCTCGCTTCCCAGTCAGGAAACGATTGAAGAATTCCTAGCAGAATGGAAGGGGCCCTTTCCCTAAGGCCTCTGGCCACAACGGAAGACTGAGCCCGCTTTTTTTTTTTCCCCTCCTCACTAACAATAGGTAACTTGGAAGTTTTCCAGCATGATTTTCTTTTCTTTTCTTTTTTAAAAGATTTTATTTATTTATTCACGAGAGACACACAGAGAGGCAGAGACACAGGCAGAGGGAAAAGCAGGCTCCCGGCGGGGAACCTGATGCCAGACTCCATCCCGGGACCCGGGGTCACACCCTGAGCCGAAGTTAGAGGCTCAACGTCTGAGCCCCCCAGGCGTCCCCAGCGTGATTTTCTTTAGGCCACTAATCCTCAACTCCCAGACTTTACCATTAAAAAAAAAATCTGATGCATTAAACTTTTGAAACACACACACACACAAATTCGAAAATAATTGGCAATCGTGCAAAGAACAAATGTGGGAAGTGCTCTGTGTGCTGGGAGATCCTAAATCGCAGATGACATAAGTGTGTATTTTACTGAGACTCGTTGTTATTCTTTAATCGACTTCTAGTTTCACAGAAGCACACCCATCAGCCCCCAAATCGGCCTCATGGTGCTCCCGTGCAGTCAAGCCCACACCTGACCAGCAACAGGGCCGGCCGGTCCTTCCTCTGTGCGGTCCTGCTAACAGGTCTGGTGTGGACGAAAGTCTCTATTTCTCCGAGGACGCGCCCGTGAGCTTGCCGGGCCGTACGGTGAGAGCACACTTAACTTCCCCAGACACTGTGGACCTGTCTCTCCCACGGTTGTGCCATTTTGCACTCCTCGGAGCCAAGTGTGAACGCTTTGGTCATCGACAACCTCGCCAGCACCCCGTATTGTCGTTTGTTGGGTCTGGTTCCCAAAGCCATTCAGAGGGGGGCCTAGTGGCTTCTCAGGACGGTTTTCATTTGCTTTCCCTACTGCCTACCTGTAGGGAGCAGTTCTCACTGCTTACTTGCCGTCCGTATACCTCCTTTGGTAAAGCATCTACTGAACTATTTTGACCTTTTAAAAATCGGACAGTTCTGTTTTGGTCCAGTTTTGGGAGTTCTTTTTTTTTTTAAAGATTTATTTATTTATAATAGACATAGAAAGAGAGAGAAAGAGAGAGAGAGGCAGAGACAGAGAAGCAGGCTCCACGCCCGGAGCCCGATGCAGGACTCGATCCCGAGACTCCAGGACCACTCCCTGGGCCAAAGGCAGGCGCTAAACTGCTGAGCCACCAGGGATCCCCTGGGAGTTCTTTATATACACTGAATATTTATCCCTTTGTCAGATGTGTGATTTGCAAATACACACCCCTGGCCTGCGGCTTTTCTCTTTATTTAAAAGTGTATCTCACAGAACAAAACCTTGATTTTGGTAAAGTCCAATTTTTCATTTTTTTTTTCCTTTCTGGATCATGCTTTTGGTATCTACCTGAGGACTCCTTGCTTCACCCAAGCTCAAAGATTTTCCCCAATGTTTTCTCCTAACAGTTTTAGAGTTTGATGGCTTACGTTTAGATCACCGATCCACTGTTAGTAAATGTCTACATAAGATATGAGATCTAGGGATCCCTGGGTGGTGCAGCGGTTTGGCGCCTGCCTTTGGCCCAGGGCGCGATCCTGGAGACCCGGGATCGAATCCCACGTCGGGCTCCCGGTGCATGGAGCCTGCTTCTCCCTCTGCCTGTGTCTCTGCCTCTCTCTCTCTCTGTGACTATCATAAATAAATCTAAAAAAAAAAAGATATGAGATGTGGCTGGAAGTTTTTTTTTTTTTTTTTTGCATTTGGACATCTAATTATTCCAGCACCATTTGTTAGGAACACTGTCCTTCCTCATCCTCTTTATGGAGTCTCTAAGCAGAGAAGTTCGATGAGATGGCTTTTGAAGATGCTGCCAGAGTTTGCCTCAAGAAACAGGAATAGAGGGATCCCTGGGTGGCACAGCGGTTTAGCACCTGCCTTTGGCCCAGGGCGCGATCCTGGAGACTCGGGATCGAATCCCACATCGGGCTCCCGGTGCATGGAGCCTGCTTCTCCCTCTGCCTGTGTCTCTGCCTCTCTCTCTCTCTCTGTGTGACTATCATAAAAAAAAAAACAAAAAACAAAACAAAAAAAAAAACAGGAATAGAGCACATCATGAAAGAGGTGACGATTTTTGTTTCCAAGAAAACTTCCAATAGCCAAAGCAATCTCGGGAAGGAGTAACAGAGCTGGGGCATCATACTCCCTGATTTCAAACTACATTATGGAACCACAGTCACCAAAAGAGTATGGTGCTGGCCTAAAAACAGACACACAGCTGGGTGGAACGGGATCGAGAGCGCAGAAATGAACCCACACGTACATAATCAGTTATTTTACAATAAAGAAGCCGAGAAATACAACGGGGAAAAGACATCTTCTTTAATAAATGGGGTTGGAAACCGGACAGGCACGTGCGAGAGAAGGAAACTGGACCCTGACCTCACACTATCAACAGCAATTAACTCAAAATGGATTAAGGACTTGACTGTAAGTCCTGAAATCATGAGAGTCCTGAAGGAAACACGGGTGCGAGCTCCTTGACATCAGTTTTGTTGATGATTTTTTTTTTATTTTTGTATCTGATGCCAAAAGCGAAGGCAACAAAAGCAAAAATAAACAAGGGCGGCTTCGTGCGACGATCACGACATATACAAATATCGAATCATTATGTTGGACACCTGAAATGAACAATGTTATATGTCAATGATAATTAAACAATAAAATGAAAAATTTGGGGATCCCTGGGTGGCTCAGTGGTTTAGCGCCGCCTTTGGCCCAGGGCGTGATCCTGGAGTCCCGGGATCGAGTCCCACATCAGGCTCCCTGCATGGAGCCTGCTTCTCCCTCTGCCTGTGTCTCTGCCTCTCTGTGTCTTTCATGAATAAATAAGTAAAATCTTTTTTAAAAAATGAAAAATTAAAATGGAAAACTAAAAAAAAAATTGAATTTTTAATCGAAAAAGGAAAAAGAAATTTTCGCTAGGTGAATTGGAGCCCTTCCATTTCTTCAGTTGGAGAGGAGGAGAGAGATGAGGGTTTGGGAAAGCGCAGAGGCAGGGAGTCTGGAGACATTAAAAGTGTCTGGAGGTTGCGGCCTTGGGTGGCGGGAGCACTACCGGCGTATCCGTGTCTACTTGGGGTCTTCCAAGAAGCAGACACCAAGGCGGGGGGCGCCTGAGTTGGAGGGAAGACCCGTGAAGGATAAAGAAGAGGTTTCCAGAAAAGGTGGGGAGAGCCTGCAGACGGCTCTGCGGTGGGACACCCAGAAAGAGGGGGAGATGGAAGACTGGGGGAGAAAGAGTCTCAAGCTGCAGAGAAGCTCCAGGAACGCTTCAGCCCAACGGGGAATCCCTGAGCCCGCGGAGCCCGACATGAACTGAGTGTGTCCCCTCCAAAATGCGTGCATGGAGGCCTAATCCCAAGGTGATAGGTTTGGTCGTTCGGGAGGGACAAGGTCCTGAGGGTGGGTCCCTCATAGGAACGGGACTAGGGCCCTCATGAGAAGAGGCCAGAGAGCCAGCCCGCGCCCTCTCCCTCATGTGAGGGTTCAAGGAAACGATGACGGTCTAGAACCCGGAAGAGGGCTCCCGCCGGAACCCCACCACGCTAGCACCCTGATCTCAGACTTCCAGCCTCCAGGGGGGTCACAAATCACTGCTTCCTTTCTAACCTCCCCGTCCAGCCCAAAGTAAGAAGACCTGGCCCGAGGCCCACATCTCACGGGAATAGACCCGAACTAGCACCCTGGATGCTCAGCCGTTGGCGGGAGCACGTGGACGCAGCAGGGTGTCGGCACGGAAGGAGGGAGCCGAGCCATCCGCCTGGGCCACCCACCCACCGTGCAGCAGGTGGGGGGGGGGTCAGGGGGCATCAGCTTTGTGCATCCGGTTGCAATGGATGGGGCTTCCCCCCCACATCCAAGTGATTCTCGGACACCAGCTGGGCGTCCTACGATCCTATTCTGACACGACCTACCTGGAGACGGCATCAGATCCCACAGGTCAGGGACTCAGTCCCACAAGACGGACTCCCTCCCGTTTCAGACTCCAGCCACGAGTTCAAGCTGTCACCTGTTTCAACGCATCCCTCTTTGGCTTGGATTAATTACTGTTACGAGTGACAAGCGTGTAGCACCCTTGCACCTTGCACATTTCCCTTGGCGGCCCCTGCTCGCATTCCTCTCGGAGATGAACCCTGAGAGTAGAACTTCTGGGCCACAGGGTCGCAGAGGTTGAGCCCAGGAGACTCTGCCAAATGGTTTTCTGGAATAGTTGCATCCGTTTACACTCCCTCCAGCCACGTATACAACACTTGACATCGTCAACATTTGTAATTTTGGCAATTCTGGTGGGTGTCGAGTTCAGATTTTATTATTTTATTATTTTATTTTTTTCGAGTTCAGATTTTAAAATTCAGCGTCCTGGACAAACAGAGAGGGCGGGCAGCTAGTGTGAAACTTCTGCACCCAAGCGCTGCTCAAGCTGTGCACGTGGGCCGCCCCCCGCCCCCTGCCGCACCCCTGGAAGTCACTCGAGTCCTCCTCCCCTTCGCTGAGCACTCACGTGGAGCCCACTTGGGCCCGGTCTCATTGCCCCGCACCGGCTCCCACCTCTGCAACCCGCTTCGACCCACCGGAGATTATCCCTGAATGCACAGTCCACGGTGTGCACTGGATTATGACCAAGATTAGGACGACGAGCATCACCACCACCACCACTATTTGGACGTGCATGGACGCACAGGCACAAAGGCTAGAGGAAATAAAAGGATGGGAAGTTATCTGTTCACATAAGAAATTATCTCAAAATTTGGTGGCTTGAGATAATAGGCAGGTCATGGGGCATCTGCGGGTCGGGAGCTGGGGAGGGCGCGGCTGGATCCTTCTGCCCCAAGGCCGCCCAGGGGGCTGCAGGCAAGACCCCGTGTGGTGGGGCCCGCGGCCTCCCTGGGCCCGGACAAGCCCCCGCGTGGCTGGCAAACCGGTGCTGGCGCCGGCGGGAGGCCTCGCGTCCTCCGTGGGGCTGCTGGGCAGCCTCGGCACCAAGGAGTGTCTCCCCCTCGCGCCAGTGATCACGAGAGCAAAGCAGGCGCCTGGGAAGTCACGCACGGGCGTTTCCACGGTCTCCGCTGATCACGCAGGCTCAGCCGCGAGTGTGCGAGGGAGGCAGACAAGGATACGAGTGTGGGTCCCCCCAGCGTCGGTCCGCACCTCCCTTTGCCCTTCCGGAGGCCACCGCTGGGACCAGTTGCCCGTGAGCTGTGCCAGCAATAGTTTTCACACCCGCACAGGAGGTCGCACGTGCTGCACGCTTTTGCATCTTACACTTCTCCTGCTCCGTAGGTCTTGGAAATCCTCCCACCTCAGCCCGTGGAGACCTGCCTCCTTCCCTGTCGCCGGGGCAGCCCGGCCACCGTGTGCACGTGCCCTGACCTAAGTAGCCGCCTGCGCTGGGGATTGGGGTTGGGCCATGACTTCCCTGTTGTAAGCGGAGCCATGACGAATAAGTGTGAGCGTATATCCCTTTGCACAAACACAATAATGTCCAAGGAGAAGTTTCTCGGAGGCTCCTGGTCCCTAAACTTCCTGTTCTTGATGTAATGCAGCAGAGCAAGAGTTCCCTGCCAGCCAGGCCCCCAAGGCTGACTTTCTGGCGCCAAAACTCTGCTCCCAGACGTGTCATCCAACACAGACAGTTGTCACCCGGGACGCCCTGTGCCCTGTGCTCTGGGCGAGTGGCCCCGCTCCTGGGGAATCACGAGGCTTGCCCAGGTCTGCCCTGCTCCGGGGAGCCTCCTGACGCGGGCGCCTCTGCCCACCCCACTCGGCCACGGTGCCCGGGAGCTGGCGAAGGAATGAACGCCCGAGATGGAGCCTTGTCACCCGGGGCTGCCGGGGCCGCGCGGCCTCACGTCTCCGAGGGCGTCGGGGAGCCTCGGCCATCCTGAAGATTCTCTTCAGGGGCGACGTTCATTTCCTGCATCTGAAGCATTTGTCGAAGGGCAGCCTTTCTCACGGTTCTCGTTTTCCCCTTTGGCCTGGTCAGAGCCTCACGGGGACACCCGGGATGGGAAACAGGCAGGACGGCGCCCGCAAACATGACAAGGACGTGCAGACTTGGAACGACAAACGCACACCCAGCAAATATTGACACTGCGGGGCCGGGCCGGGCCGGGGCGTGGAGGAGGTTGTCCTCCTCCCGCTGTCCCGCCCATGGGAGACCGGAGGTTCCCTCTCGGTTTCAATCCGATCCTGCAGCAATCCAAACCCCAACAATCCTTCCCATAAAAAAAAAAAAAAATGCAATCTTGAGAGATCTTCCTGTGACATCAGTTTCCAAACCTCTCAGGGGCTCCTCCTGCAAAGCCAATCTCAGAGCCATTCCAGGAGGAATCGTCCCCGGCGTCCCCCGTCTCCACGGCTTGCACACTCCGCCTCAGGCGCGTCCTTGATAAAGCAAGCCGCGTGCAGATGGTGGCCAGCGACCCAGTTTGAGGTCGAGTCCACGACCTGCCCGTGGTAAGTAGGACAACCGCTGTTTCACTTTTTTTCTTTATTTGTTCCCCCAACCTTCCGTTTTGAACACTCTCAGGAGAGTCAAGAACCGTCCGAGGGACATGTCAAGTCGGGGGTGGGCCAACCCCAGCCGGTGGCCTGTTTTCGCGTGACCTGTCAGCTAACAATGGCTTTTATATTTTTAAGTGGCTGGAAAAAAAGGAAAATAATGTTTCACAACACACGGGCGGTCAGACGTCGGCGGCGCTGAGGGAAGCTTGCCCACGGGCCGCCGCCCCGGCCAGGCTGCTCTGTGCACCGCAGCGCCACTTGCTTGCCAGGTCTGGGCTCTTTGACCCTGTTCAGGACAAAATCTGCCGACCCCTGACCTGGAGTCGTCACCTGTCACTACTCTGCCCCATTTGCTTTCCCGCCCTCCTGCTGCCACATTTCCCTTGGTCTTGATCCTTTGCCCCAAATGCTTCGAGTCCGCCTCCCTTCCCCAAGCTCAACGCGGGGAACGACCAGCCTAGTCTGGCCTAGTCCGAGCAGAGATCAGCTACTACGAACGACGCGGCCACAGCGCTTGGCACTTAGACCAAACTTAAGAGGAAGATCCAACACGCATTTCTGGCATTTTCCACCGAGGTGATTGCCCGAACTCCCAACCTAACATCCTGAGCCTCGGCAGTCCCCCGAAGACAGCCTGCTCCCTGAAGTCTGGAAGGCAGCTTTCCCTCCGAAAGTTCTTCTTACCAGAGGAGCAAATTTAAAAAAAAAAACAAAAAACAAAAAAAACCAAAACCCTCGGGGAGAGCTCATTTTTTCCACAGCTTGTGGCTTGGCTGAGTCACCCTCTGCCTTTCCCGGAGTCACGAGTTTTTCCTCGTACTTGCAGGAGCGCGGCCCTCCGCCCAGGCCTGTCCGCCCACAGCTGGTCCCTGCTGGGAAGGGGCGGATGGACGGAAGGACAGCAGGACCAGCAGCCTCCCCGGGCGGCAGGGCACTTCCCAGAGCTCCAGCCGGAGGTGGCGGGGATGGCGGCGCTGGAACCAGGGACCAGGAGGACACTGAGGCCCCAGAGGGTCCTGGGCCACCAGGGAGGCCAGGCCCCGGGGGGGGGGCTGGCCCCTCTCAGCTCCAGGGCCGACGGGTACGCGTCCTCCCTCTGGCCACCTGCTCCGTGCCAGGCGCAGGGCTCGGTGGCGGGGTGCAGTCGCACACGGGACGGCCCTCCTCCCGAGGCCACCGCACTGCAGCCAGGGCCTTCCTTCCCCTGAAGCCCCTCTTGCCGGGTTGTGGGGGACCTGTCTCCCTCCAGTGCCACCTCCCGGCCCCCAGCCCCCGGCAACAGGCAGTGTGTACCCTTGGGGCAACGTTTCCCGGGGTGTCAGGGTCCCAGCCGGCCTCCCTGGGTCTGGGTCAGCCCCGGGTCCTTGGGCCTGGTCTCCCCTCCGCAGGTACAGAGGCCCGGCTGCCCCATCGGGACTCAGCACTGCAGGTGCTTATTTATCCGGAAGCACCTAAGAGGGTAAAGCGGAGCAGAGGGACCCATGGACAGGGGTGGGGACTGTCGCGGATGGGGTCACGTGCCCCATCTGAAGGGGACAGTTCCACCCGGAGACCGGGGACCGTGTTTTCTGATCCTCTGATTTACCAGAAGGTGAAAATCCTGATTCGAACGTGAAAGCTCTCCCCGCGAGTCGGGGGGCTCTGTGAGGCCGCGGCCTGTCCCCATGTGGAGCTAACCGCAGGGAGGGTGGGAGTGGCCCTCCCTGCCGGCCACCTCCACCCCTTCCCTCTCTGGCCTCTCCGGCCCTTCTCCTCCCCTGCCTCATCCCCTTCCCTCCTTAGTCCGCCTGCCGGCCGCACCCCTGGCTGTACCCCAGGCCTGGAGGGGCGCATCCCCTCCAACGCCTCCTCACGGGCTGTGCCCGCCGGCCGCACCCCCACCACTGCCGGGCTCAGGCCCCCTGGCTCCAGCCTCCAGCCCGGAGCAGCTCTGGCTCCCACCTCCCCGCCCGTGGACACCGCGTGGCCCAGCCGGTTCCTCTCCGAAGCGCCCAGGGCCTGCCCTTTTGCGCGTGTCTAGGGAGCCTGGCCTCGCTCTAGTGCTGGACCCCCGGAGGGAGAGGAGTACAGGGCGGCGGGGGGCTCCCTGCCCAGCTGGGGGGACAAGCCCTGGGCACTAAGCAAGTGAGCAGGTAAGATGTACACACTGTAAACCTGGGTGAGGTCGTGCGGGGTGGGGGTCGGGGTGCGGAGCTGCCCGAGCACCGGGGAGCGAGGGCCGGGACCCCAGACCCAAAGGTGCAGCCATCCCGGGAAGGTGTAGCGGGGATGGACATGCAAAGGCCCAGAGGTGGGACCGCCTTGGGGTTTTGAGGAAGAGGAAGAGGACGTGGGAGATGAAGTGCGGGGAGTGGGGGGACCAGAGGGAGGCTGGGCAGGCCTCCTGGAGGGGCGAGGACTTGAACTTCCTTCCCCGTCCCAGGAGGCGGGAGGGCCTGGGTAGGGACGCAGTACGTGAGGAGCCTCTGTCCACCAAACCCGATTCTCCTTCAGGCTCTGCTCAGGTTTCAAAGGTCCCATGATAAGAAGGTTAAAATGTAAAAGGGATTAAATGATGCCGGTTTGTCACACGGGGGAAACCTACAGTAGTCGCTGAGAGAAGACTGGCAGCCAGCAGCCGGGAGCCCCGCTAGGCAGACGCGCCTGCAGTGACACCCCTCGCTGCCCTCGGGGTCCCGTGAGCACCCTCTCCAGCGCAGGGCGGGCAGCCTGGGTGTGGGGTGTGTACAGCAGGGGACCAGGGGGCAGGGGGGGACCCAGGGGAGTCACCCTGGAGCAGCAGCCCGGGGAGCAGCCAGGGTGGGGGGTGCAGTGGGGGCCCTCTCGGGGTCACCCTGGAGCAGCAGCCCCAGGAGCAGCCGGGGTGCAAGGGGTGCAGGGGGGACCCCTGGAGCAGCAGCCCCAGGAGCAGCCAGGGTGGGGGGTGCAGTGGGGGGCCTCTCGGGGTCACCCTGGAGCAGCAGCCCCGGGAGCATCCGGGGTGCGGGGGTGCAGGGGGGACCTCGCGGGGTCGCCCTGGAGCAGCAGCCCCGGG